>LPNX010078537.1:281153-342535 GCA_001517045.1 Pseudotsuga menziesii | reverse complement strand
AACCATCCCACTTTTAGAAGCAAAGTGCACCCTCTAGTATAAACTAGGATATTCTTCCAAATTATTAACCACACTAGATTACAATATATGCTTAGAAACTAACATCTTAATCATTCAAAACGTTACTTTAAATTCCACTATCCTTATGTAATGAATTGATGTGGAACATCACGTGTTGAATTACAAGTTTTATAATTTTCTTTTAAATTATAATATGTTAGAGGAGAAAGGAGGTACCAATGGGTAGGATAAACTATTCTCACAACAATGATATTAATTTATAGTCTTATAAGCTATTATTTCTCATTTCCTATTTATGATAGTCTATAAAGAAACTTGCATATTTTTATAACATAAGTCAAGAATATTACTAGAAGTATGTAAGGAAGCTTGAATATGCTTGTTTTATGCTACATTGCAATAACCTATATCGTATTTAAATGGACATTTTTTAATTCATTTTTGTTTTAATTTCTTTCAAATTGTAATTATATTTGTTTTATCATATATTTTTATAGCAAAATTATCCTAACGCTATATATTTCCAATCTCTTCTTAGGAGGCAGGTACTAAGCAACTTTGTTGCTTATTCCACTTGTTATTAAATTGCTTTCTTTGGAATAACAATGCAAATAAATTATTTCCTTATAATAGTGGACATTGATGTTTTTGAATGGAGATGGCCATGGTAGGATTTTGAAAATGGATGCATCTAGCAAATTATCGAAGATCCGATATTGGAAAAAATAAATTACCTAATACGACACATATGGTTTAATACAACAAATCTTGGACTAAGTGCCGAGAAGGTCAAACATCGACAATTTTTGTCAAACGAAAATTGGGTGTGACCAATTATTCGATATGAATACAATGATGCAAACCTGGCCACATGATGATGCATATTGATAGAAAAGATTAATTGCAGACTTGACTTAACTTTGACCCTTTGAAATCATGTCAATGTTGAGAGTCAATAGAAACACAAATCAAGCAACTGCAAAATCGAGCAATTATCGTGTACTTTATCAAGTGGACAAACTTGCCAATAGAAGAAGTGAAATCGAAAGATGTCTTCTTGATGCAAAAAGATACACAACTATTTAAGTGTTGAGGGAAACACTTTCTTGAAGGGAGGGAATGCTAAACATTAGATATTGAGCTATAACATTATTATTATTATATTAGTGTTGTCATTTTTGGTTGTATAGACCCATTTAATTGTGATTGTACTCTTTTTCTCCTATATATATCAAGGAGACCTAATTTTAGAGATCATCCCATCTTGTGCATTTGATATATTGTAAAAGGAGGTTGCTATGTTGAAGAGACTTCTTATTTCATTCTCGAGATGAGGAGTTTCTTCTTCTTTCTACTTTTATGTTTTTTTTTGAGAATTCGATGAGCATAACATTTCCTTTTCATTTCCCATTCTCCAACTTTCTCCCCTATTTACATTTTTTCCTTCTCATTTTGTTCTCTTGTTATTTTTTTAATTTTTAAAACTTGCATTGTTATTTTCTTTTAATAATGATGTTAATGCCCATTAAGGCCAAATTTGGTCTATCAGACCTTAAAAAGGTAAGGAATTACTTGGTTTGATTTATAATTTTATTTATGTGCTAAAAAATCTTTAACATAAGCATTCCTAGATCTGCCATAGTTTTAATGAGTTAACAGGTTAAGAATGTCAGTATTGTAATAAATATTCGAAATTTCAATATGAAGTGGGTGTACATAAAGCAATCTAAAAGAAAACATTTTTATTTTCAACCATCTTAGTGTGACAAATATGACAAATTCTTTCGACCAACGATGTTTTAGGAATTGTCCAACATCATGTCTCCTGATGGAGATTGTGAAAGTTGGTTCTTATTTTAACAATGTTGATTTTCTTCTTTATTCATATTTTTTTATCTTCTAGATTAGGATTAATAACATCCTTATAATGACCTCTTCCTCAAGTCGCAAGTGGTTTTTCCTAGGGTTCGAAGCAAAATTGGGAAGTTTATTGTCTTCAATGTTGTTTATCATGTTTATGTACATTAGGTACCTAGTCATATAGTCATGCCCGCAATGGAAAATAAATTCTCTTTTAAGAAGAGAATAGGATAGTGTATTTTCTTTCATTAATTGGGATGTGTAACTCATTCCATGCTCATCCTGGAGCTGACAAATGCCATTTAAAAAATAATAAAATATTATAAAAAATAACATGTCAACTCTTTAAAACATTTACAACAACATGTATATAAAACTACAATGTAGATAAATTAAAAGGCTTCCTCAACATTTGCACTTTAAAATGGGTTTTCACCTCCAAAGGTTTGATCCCTATCCACACTTGGTAGATGCCCTTTTAAGATGGATCTATGGTATAAGAAAATAATAGTCATGGTGCTCATCACTATGAATAGAGGCATTGACTAACTAATTAATGAATTGTTCAATATTTTTTTTCTAATGTATTTATTATTTTGGAGTATTGACGATAGTTGATCAAAAGTTTGTATAACCTTTACTAATTTTTAAAATAGTGGATCCACCTTAAAATTGATCTTAATAAACTAAATGTTAATAATAATTATCATCATCATAATAGGGGCTTATGATGCTTTGTTTGTTATTATGTATGTTTTCTTGTTCCAAATAGAAGTATTTTCTGTAATGGGTTGGGTGGTTAGAAGGATAAAGGTGGTCATTCTCCAGTTTGGTTTTAGTGTGTGTAAGAGGTCTTTATCAGTCAATGTATGTATTTAGTTTTGGATTAACTGTCTTGGAGGGATCTATTGTAAAAATTTGTGGAAGGGAAAGGGGGACATTTTGATGGGCTCTAGTCTGCAAGGGTTTTGTAGCGCATGTTACAAGTTGTCGATTTGAAGTCATATGGATGTAATCTATTGATCACAATTAATAATAAGTTAGCAGACACATTTTATTCCATGTCCCATATAATTGGAATTTGAATGAAAAAATGTAAATAATTAATTTATTAAGTATAAAGTTATTAAAGTCTTAAATATTATAGTTATTCCCTTTGAACCTAACGAGCATATTGGTCTTAGTGAAATCAATCCTCCAAGCAATGCCTATATACTTATTCTCCAATATGGCTGCACCAAAGGCCATCCTAAAGGAAATCTGTAATATCCAAAGAATATTTCTATGGAGTGGGGGAAGTGAAAAAAGGAAATGGGCACTGGTAAAGTGGGATACGGTCTACAAACCAAAGAATCATGGGGGGATGTGGTTACGTGACCCATACAAGATGAATTTGGTTAGTGGGAAAAACGTTTGATGGAGGTGGGTGTCTCATGAAGAGGATCAATGGGACAAGTTATCGCATTGCAAATATACAGGGGGTTGGTACAAGCAAGAGATCATCCACTCTGTTGAAGAAAGGGGAGGATCCCATATTTGGAACTCGGACCAGAAAGTCATGATTTTGATTTTGGAAAAAAACTTTCGGGTGGTTAGGAATGGAGAGTATGCACTCTTCTGGGATGATTCCTAGAAACAACTTCAGAAGATGTAATAGGTTCTCAACACTCCCTATATCCACCAACTATGTTAAGAACAAAAGTTAACCAAATTCATGGATTTTTGGGAGAGAGATGAGGATTCATCGAAATTCAAGAAATGGACACAAAGGAATTGGTGGGAGAAGTTTGGGTAAGATGAAGAGACCTCGAGGGTTGTAGAATCCTTGTAGGATTGATGCATTCACACAAATAATGGAAAAGATAAATTGAGACGGGGTATGACCCCTGAAGGAGCATTCTCTATCAAAGAAGCCTGCAACATTGAAGGAGGGTTCAATCAAGAACCAGAGGACCAAGTTTGGAAAAGTTTGTGCGAGGTGAATATTTGGCCAAAAATATCAATCTTTGTTTGGATAATTATAAGGAGATGAATCTTAACAAGAGATGACTTGAAAAGAAGAGGGCTATATGGGCCTTACCAATGATTCTTATGCAAAAAGGTAGAGAAATTGCTTGATCATCTCTTGGACATGTGGTTGTTCTTTTGTTCACTATAGGATAAAGGTGCATAAGTCTTTCAGTGCTCCAACAGAAATAGAGGCCCGACTGGATCTCACATGGAGGAATTGGCCGAAGGAACCCTTCAAAGACATTATTTTCAATCGAATATGGTAATTTGCCCCATGCTTTGTTTTTTGGAAAACCTAGAAAGAATGAAACAACCATATCTTCAAGGGAACTTCATTGGTTAGAGACAGAGTTTGGAAAACCATTCAACATGAAATTATGGAAACTATTAGACTTGGGTCATAGGAAGAGGTAGTTTGGAAATATCTAGGGGCATAGGTTTGAATGTTGAGAGACTAAGAGATTTGTGGTCCACTACCTGCCGCAGTTTGTCAAAGTCCCACCCTCCTGGTGTGACTGACCAAAATTACTAGGGGGCATTATCGTCTAGTTGCTACAAGCTAAAATTTGACAGGGCCTCCACGGGTAAACCAAGAGAAGTAGGTTTTGGGGGATTGATCCAAGATCATAACGAGGATATGGTGTCCTTTTTCTATGGTCGAATAGGCCATGAGACCAATAACGCAACAAAATCAGAAGGACTGATACACGGGCTTGGGATTTCATAGATGCAAAACTTGTTTCCCCTGGTGGTAGAAGGAGATTCAAAACTTGTTATATTGATGGCATAACATATTCAAAATGGAATTCCCTACTCGAAAGCCTCACTAAGTTGGTGATTGGAGTATAGGATGGAACGGTTGGAGGAGCTAATCCAAATATTAAGTGTCATCTCATTTATCCACATGAGACGCAAAGGTAACAAGGTGGCGGATATCCCATCTAATGCGAGTAAATATACCAGACATTCGGATAATTGGTAATGCGTGGGAGGAATCAATAGAAGGGGCACCCCGGAGCTGTGTGCCTCACACAACTGTCTCATAAAAAATCTAGTCGAGGATCCCATGACACCTAGAAGAAATAGATGGCCCGATGGCAGGCCAAGTGTCTTAAGTAAAGGTTGTACGGAGAGAAGGGGAGTATGTGGGATTACGCCGTCCCCTTTAAAGATAATAAATATGCTAGTTTGTGGAGTCACTATAGCGAGCCTTTCCATAAGGATAGATTTCAATTCAGAAGGTGGTGGATCTTTTCATTTATGGGAGAATCTTATGGCCAGGACAAAAAGGAGGGCGGTTGAGCTCAGTCAAGGTTTGCTGGTAATCATCATTAAAAGTGGGAAGTTTCTATGTATTACCTGTAGCTCTGCCTCCATGGATCATCGTGGTGAACTTTCCTTATGCATGGTGCTAAGGTGGTGGATCATAAAAGGAAACATTCTGTCTAAAGGTGGGGAAATCCATGTCTTGGGGTAGTAAGGGTAAAATGGCTCACAGGGCCTAGGATGGCCTTCCTTCGGAAGCCCGTGGACATATCACGTGTGCCTAGAAGAAATTTGTGTCAGAAGCAATGTATTTCTGGTTGGGTTTTCCAATGGAGGTCCAAAACAACATTGAAGGAATTGAAGCACATATATTGGGGAAATTGGATGAGGAAAATCTTAGCTCTGAGACCAAAGTGGTTGAGTAGTGGGTAATGGACCCTAGTAACAATGCAATCCATCTGGGTCTCTATGAGAGTATTTTTTCCCTATTTTAGGTGATGACGGATCTTATGGGTCATGTATCATGGGAGTGCTCATAGAAGGAGGAGGCAGATGAAACCTCGATTCAGTGTTGGAAAGAACACCATGCAGCAAGCAGTAGGTTGAATACAAAGATGGATGTGGTGCTTCAAGCTCTTGGGATTCATTTGTTGCCCCCTAATTATGGGATTCCTGGCGGCACAACCCCGACTCCATATGGGGACTTCTTATGACACTTGTTGGGCCACCATGGGTTTGTAGTTTGGTTCTTCTTTCTTCGATGCTGGTTAAGGTTCATTTCAAGGTTTTTTGTGTTATATGGTATTATAGAGTCAGTGGGTTTAATAGTGATAAGTGGGTTGGAAGGGTTAAATGGTCAGATTGTAATGGTTTTTGTATTGTAATGGGTAGCTCTCGAAGTTCTGATGATAGTTTTGCAGAACTATGGGATGTGTTGGAACCTGTAGCTCATTGGAGATATGCACTGAACATGTTATGGTGGCTATGTAATTCTCTCTATCGTTAATATAATGCTTTTCTTACTTAAAATATTATAGATATTTGTGTTTGACTCAAATTATTTACTTAATATGCACAAATTTGAAACCATACCAATTAACACCCAAATTATATAATACGAGTTTAATTTTTAAATATGGTAATTTAAGAAATTTAATTGATCGCAATTAATAATAAGCTAGCAGTCATATTTTATTCCAGGTTCCATATAATTGGAATTTGGATGAAAAAAATGTAAATAATTAATTTATAAAGTATAAAGTTATTTTAATTATGAGAATTTAAGATTTTTTTTTGTAAGTTCCATGGAAAAATTATCTTAATATACAACAAATAGAATACATGCACAAGTTTTTATGAGAATATCAATCTTTGTAAAGCTTCTAGGGAGTGTCTAAATTCTGCAACAAAAACAAGTACTAACTACCCAAGCATAACTACTTATCCCTTATCCCAAATTTATCAGAGATTATAGCCCAACCAATTTTTTTCAAAAATATGATGAAAAGGATTATGCTTAGGTACAAATGCTTGATATACTTCCGATAAAAAAGACACACAGAGCTGTAGAAAAAATACCGTAAAGACTAGTTAGATTAACCTTAAAAATAAGAAAAAAACTGAGAATGAAGAGACTCTGCAAATTACTCGATGACGCATCTTGCTTCCTCAATGTTCGAATTCTCCTTTAGAAAGGGGAGTCTGTAAGAAGACAAATATGAAGAGTCATTCACAACTTCTTTGTTTGGGAGGGGTTACATTTTCCTATAGGATTCAATATCGATTTTTCTGTTGCGTTCCACCTTCTTCAAGTTGTGGCAGTTAGTGGATGTTATTTTCATTCTATCCAATTCATTAAGAGGCTCGTTAGTATTTTGTTTCCCTAAATCCTCGTTCGTTGGGTTGCCAACAGGAGCTTCAACTGGTCTGGAGACAAGCAAAGGAGTAGGAGAAGAGGAAGCATGTGTATTAGCAGTTAGAGAAGGAGAGGATAGGGGTTGTTATCCTCCTCGCTTCGATTTTGGGTTTGCAGAAGAAAGTGAGCCAACATATTCCTTACACACTAATAATTTCTTCAACGGACCTGAGCACGCCTTCCTAATAGATGTTGAATCACTATTTCTTTCTCCCAGTCATCCAATAAATTTTGCAGGTGGCCTGAGATTGAACTGTCAAAACCACTATCAGAAGAATCATTCAAAACCTCTGCGTCTAGTGCCACCTCTTCCCCTGCTGGCCCTTAGTGGGGTGGCCCTTAATCATCCTGTCACCTTTGAATCCCGAGAGAGGTGAGAGAGCGTAAGAATCTGTGAAGACTCTGCAAATTTTGGAACCAAATTGAAACATAGAGATCCAAGAGTCCAATAAGATTGAGAAGATGAGGTGAACACATTCCTCAATAGATACCACTTGCACAAAAAGACTCTTGACGCTGCAAAATTGGATAACACTAACAACTTCTTGTTTACAATATTTTCGAATGCAAAATTTTTTCGCTTTGCTCCCCTTATTGAAATCCAACGTGTGAGCAATAAATACACTACAGAGAAAAATCACGCAGACAGTACCTTCGATCTAGACATACAAATCAACGACGACGAAGAGCAATGAGCCTATGGATTCGACGACGACGAAGAGCAATGAGCCTATGGATTCGAGGTTCAATCAACATTTAATTGCATTGTTCATGAATTCAATAAGGGTCAGGGCGAAAAATATATTACATGCTATATAGCATTAAATGTGACGGCATTCGCACTGTCCGCAGTTGGATTTTACTTTGGAAAGGATCCGACTGCGGACAGTGCGACCACCGTCGCATTTAATGCTCTATAGCATGTAGTGTATTTGTCGCCGTAGAAAGGAATGGCGTATCCGTGGACACCTCTACACGCGCCCTTTCCCTCCTAATACCACCCATATCTAGGACTTGGCTATCCATCTTAGCCATTTGATAGCAAACATTTTTTAGAGTTCACATAGGTTGTTCAGAGAGGTCCAAATATTGCAGACTGTTGGATCATTGTACACCTTCATTTGAAGACAATTTGCTACTGCATTGGCTTTCCTTTTTACATGCTTGAGCTTAGACCACGATTGAAGGAAGGAAGCTTAGAAAGGAGAATGTTGAGTCATCATCTTGGTGAGAAATTGGTGAGAAATTGCTGACAAACACTACACATTGGATTTTATTTGCAAGGGAAAGTATTACCTTGGAGTCTGCCTCTACTTCCAAAGGAAATAGAGCCCAACGTTAAAAAATTTGAAGTCCAACAATGAGAGTTGCAAGCTCCGTCGCGGTGTTTCTATCATGCCCAATGTTTCCATAGTATATGCAAGTTATTTTTCCTGTATAGTTCTTGAAAACGCCTCCTATCCCAACCAACCTCGAATTTCCTTTTCCTACTCCATAAAATCTTAGCTTATGGAAACCTGGAAAGGGAAGGGACCAGATTGAAGGATTGGTAGGAGAAATGGATTAGGTCATCGACTGAATTTGTTGTTTCCTATGAGTGATATTCCAGTTTTGCATGATTATAGACTCCACCTGTGATGTTTTGAGGTCAAGTTTGCCCTAGGCTGTGTGGAAAAGAGTTTCCAGAATATGTGATCTAGAAATGAGCCAAACGGTTTCGTCATTTCTTAATTTTCCTTCAAATATCCTCTGATTGCGCTCTTTCCATATTTCCCAAACTATGAATCCGGAAGTCAAGGTCTATAAGAGATTGAGAAGTTTACTTTGGAAGGGTTTTTTAGTCCAATTTTTTATAGTCTGGACAATGTTGTTCCTTACCCTGTTAGTCCTTCGACAAAGTAGAGCAATATTGTTCGAGAGATTGTCTGTGAAGGGACAAGATATATAAAGTGGTCCATAATTTCTTATTGTTGACTAAAAATACACATCTTGAAGGGCTGTGAAATCATTGCTGGATGAGATTGTCCCAGGTAAGGAAACATTTGTGATAACTAGCCAAAGAAAGGTGGTGCACCCTAAACCGGACCTTTGGAAGTCGTTTCCTTCTGGGTGTGCTCCTGATATGATTCTTTAATGGTGAAAATTTCTTTTGGATTGTTTCCCCATATCAAGATGTCCAATCCTTGATGGTTTCGTATCTTACACTTATGAATTTCCTGCCATATTTGCTCCTTATCTTCTCTCTCGATAGGCAGTTCCTAGTCTCTCTCTGGGATTCCTCCATTCCCTGTAGCCATTGTGACTATTATCCATCTAGAAATATCTGACATGATAATTTCCAGCAACTAAAATAACATCTTTGATTTGGGGGCTTTGAATGATCTCTTCTAAACTGGGTAGTTGCTGCTAGGAGTTAGTTTAGAAATAGGACTAGGCACCATTCCGAATTTCCTAGAAACTGTGTTGTTGAATCGGGTGTCTTTGCAGGTTGGCAACATTCCGAATAAGGGATCCTTTAGTGTACATGTTGAACCTAATAATCTCTTAAGGGTCCCAGTTGGGGGAATATTTTTTTGTTTAGAGTTGATCCCATGGACTATTATTTTTTGCTGCCCAGTTCCACTATATTTTCGCGTTGAGAACTTCATTAACTTACGCTGGTATACAGTGTCCCATTTAACGAGAGATCACTTGGGTTGATTTTTATATCCTGCCCATAGAAAAGTGCGCTGCAAGTTTCTGATGGTTTTGAGGACCCATTTAGGGGTAGCAAGGACGAAGAAAAGATAAAGGGGCATGGATTGAAGGACCGCTTTGATTAGGACCAATATCACAGCCATGTTAAGATATCTAAATGTCAAAGATGACAATTTTCTTTGAAGTTTAACGAGAAGCTCTCTCTAGGAGGAGTGCTTGAGAGCACTGTCAGTGAGGGCGTCTCCAAGGTACTCGCTGGGGAGATAGGCTATTGATAAACCAAGAATGTGAGCAACATTTATTTGGGTTATGGAAGGAGTGTTAAATAAGTAGATGCAAGGTTTTCAAGATTTATAGTGGTTCCTAAAGATCTTGGGAAAACACATTTTCAAGATTTAAATTGATCCTGGTTAATAATAAGTTAGTAGTCACATTTTATTCCAAATTTCATATAATTGGAATTTGGATGAAAAAGGAAAATAATTAATTTATTAAGCATAAAGTTATTTTGATTTTTAATTAAAAGATATATATTTTTAGGTGTAAATATTTATTGAAAATTTTGTATTATTAAATTTTTTTTAATGAAAAAATTATGAAGTACTTCTTCTCATTTAGAGGATGAACATCAATTGATCCCTTAACATAGCTACCCAAGGATTTGATCCATACTTATATTATTCAAAATATATGTATCTTACATAATTAAAATAAATTTAATTATTTAAGAAATGAGTTACTAATATTTTTATATAAAAATTTAAAACTAAATTCAACATAAAAACTATTCATAGATTGAGGTTTATAATGGATTTATGCTAGTTTATTTTTTTGTTTAAAATGGATTTATGCTAGTTTAAATTTTTTTATATTTTATTTAAGTCTATATTTAATTTATATTTTTCATTTTTTTAATATTTTTTATTTATGTCCGCTAACATAACGTGACTTTGACTTAAATTAATAATAAATATTTCCTTTTTATGATCTCAAATGGATTAATGATCTTAAATCTTATATTTTATTTTATATAATCTTATATTTTATTTTATAATATTATTTTATTTTATCTTTATGTTTATTTATAAAATAATAATTGCAGCCATAATATAAAAAAATAAATTTATAATGCATATTAAAAATGAGAATAACCCTTGACAAGGTTGGATTTTTGGTATCTGTGGGATTTGAACTGGCCGCAACCTTTCGGCTTAGGAGGCATCTTAACCATACCTTACCACCAAGGGTTCTAAATCTCACGGATATGTTAATTTAAAAAATTAATATAAAGTGTTTTTAGTTAATTAATTAATTAATTAATTAATTAAGATTATTTAAGAATAATTAATGTTTAAAACACATTTAAAAATAATAATGTTTAATTAATACAAATTTGATTTAGTTGGATTTATTATTTTATGTGGGTTATTTATGATTTCATCATGTAATTCATGGTTAATTAGCAACAAGTTAGTTTTGTTAGGTTTATTAGGGTTTGTTAATATGCCATAGTATAATGTTTTCTAATGTTTACAAATTAATTTTAGTTTATAAATGTATAATTAGATCAAATTTAAGTTAATTATATTTAATTATTATTGATTAATATTAACTTAGGATTTATTAACTTATAATAAGAGTTTCTCTCACTTACTTAAGGCTTCATATTATCAAACTATGATTTAGTTAGAGTTTGTGTAAGTTAATTAAATCTTTTTAATATGTAATTAAAATATAATTTACAGTTTTACATAATTAGCTAAATTGATTGAATAGAATGCCTCCAAGGTGGTATAAAATTGTGTGCTTGAGAGAAGTTGAAAAACAAACATCTAGTTAAAAAATCAGACTAAAGAATGGCTTCAACAAGTATATATATTTTTAAATAATCTAATCAGATTAATTCTAAATTATCACTGACATAGGTATCATCTATTTAGATTAATACCTCTACTCTATATATATTAAAGTTACAATATAAAGTATGACCCATAAAAAACCACACTGATTGAGAAGGAATGACTTAGCAATTAATATAAAGTATGACCCATAGAAAACCACACTGATTGAGAAGGAATGGCTTAGCAATTAATCACAATATTTATATAATTGGATCTTCTTAACAATAGTTCCAAAAAACGTAGTTGCCTTAGTTGTCAAATACTCACAAGTAGTTGCCTTAGATGTCAAATAGTTCCAAAAAAACGTAGTTGCCTTAGTTGTCAAATACTCACAAGTAGTTGCCTTAGATGTCAAATACTCAGCAATAGTTGCAAAAGACGTAGTTGCCTTAGTTGTCAAATACTCACCATATTAGTAATGAACTAACCGAGGTAAGGTACCCACTAGGACAAAGTGAAGTATTGATATTCACTTTGCATAATAACAACCTAATATTACTTTATAAGCGTTTTGCAATGTATCATTTGCATAAAATGACAGATAAATTACTATTTTCTTATAAATAAAAGATAAGCTACACTAATTATAATTTATTATAAACTTAAAAGCATCTAAAAAAATCACTAATATAAATGTGTTACACTACATCTAAAATATTATGATTATAAACTTAAGTAAGACTAAATTCTGGTTTAAGGCGCCCAAGAGTAATATGAGTTAATGTGTTCCATGTGTTAAAAAGGAATGTCATGTATTTTAATATACACGAGATAGTGTAACCTAGCATTATTACTTTACCTTTTATAAAATGTTGTTTTTGCTTCATCAGCTTAGCACCCTCCTCGAGAGGATGGAGTGCTACATCATTCTAGAGTCAAAGTTATGTATGTCTTTGTAAGATTATTTGAAAACATTTCTGAATTCTATTTAATGGATAAGGAATTTTTAAAATTTTTTAAATAGTTTTTTTATTTAAATAAACATGAAAATGGTTGTATTACTACTTGAACCTTAAAATACTAGTGTGTTCCATCAAGACTATACTAAGAATATTATAACAAAGTTTTAAAGAGATAAGTACATGCATTCACTGAATATCACTAGATACATACAGACAGGTATTGCATTAGATGCCACTTCATCAATGCTGAATGGTTTTTCTAATGCAAAAGCAAAACCATTGCAGAATCCACATTACTTCCTGCCAACACAAAAAGACCAATTAGTTACGAATGAATGAATAATTAGTTTTTAATGCATAACCAAGAGTCACGACGGATTGAAAGAGCCGGTAGAGACGTATTTAAAAGACAAAAAGAATTGTAGTAACAATTATCTCTGTATCAAAAAAAATAGAAGATTGTAACAATTATCTCTGGTGAATTGTCATTAAATTAGAAGATAAAGTTCCAAGGCTCTGAGAAAAAATGGCTGTTTTAAATTATTCATTCAAGGGCCATTTTATCGTCGACTCACTAACAGCAACAAGGCCTCAGAGGTTGCCAGACTGGGATAAGTATTATGTTTTTCGTGTGGTTCCTCGTGTGGGACTTCCTTATATCTTATATATCCCCATGCAAACCAACACCGCCCGACGAGCAAAGCGTGCAGTGGCGGCGGAGGAAGAGGCGGCGCCGCCGGATGGCTTGGCTGCTGCGAAAAAGAGGAAGAGTAAAACCCGAGAGAAGCCCGCGGAGATAACAACAGAAGAGAACATAGAGGCGGCGACGGAAAAGAGTAAAGAGAAGAAGTCCAGAGGAAGGCAAAAAAATCCAGTAACAGGGGAAGAGAATATAAAAAAGAAAAAGTTTCAGGTGAGGATAAAAAAGACTAAAGTTAACCAACCCAAAAGGGGGGCGGCGGTTACGGCGGCGGCGGCGGCTGCGGGAAGTGATAATCGTCTTATTATGCCATCTCAACAATTTGTTGTTCCTCAACCGATAAATACCTACCCTCCATTAGTTTATCCACTTACCCATGACTACTCTCAAGATCTTCAAGTTCAGAATACATCTCAGCAACCCAGTCAGCATTTTGAACACGTGTCTGAACATCCCAATGTGCTTCCTGCTAGGAAACGTGTCAAGTATCGTACGGAGCCTTTACAGGGCTCCAACCTGAAGGACAACCGAGCTGCATTGGGTCCCAGCAACAATACTTATCAAGAATATATATATAATCCCACCAACATGTATGATGACACTATATATAGTTTAAATAACTCTATCCCTCAACATTTTGAAGGCGGCGTTAACAACTTCACAGAAGAAGAACAACATGGTATTGCCCCTTCAAACCAAGGGGCCCCCACAACTACAAGAAGTAGCAGAATGGTCGGGCGAGGTCGTCCACGAGGCTCTACAAAGAAACCCATGGTGCCACGACGGAGAAAGTCCCCTTCTTTGAAAAAAACTTCTGTACCTAAACGCAAAAGAAAAGGCAAAGACAAGATCATTGAGAATAATATTGAAGGAGATGAGATAGGTGAGGGAGCAGGTGCTACTAATGCCATTGTTTTAAGGAAGGATACAATAGAGTTTTGGGATCAACAACTAAATCAAGAATACGCTACAACCCTGCCTCAAATAGCGTCTCCTACTCATAGTGTTGATTCTCAAGAAATTGATGACAACAATAGCTTGGATGAAGAAGAAGTAGAGTTGAATAATTCACCTAACTATAGTGATATCATGAAAGGAATAGATTCAAGGTCCCCTGATTCAGGGGCACCTACTACTTATAGAACACCACTTGGTTCACCTGATCTTGATAATATTCTTAACGCTGTAACTAGCTCCCCTGATTACAAAACACCACTAGATACACCTTTTCATGATCTAACTACCTCCCCTGATTACAGAGCACCACTAGATACGCCTTTTCTTGAAAATATCCTTAATAAAATCGACAACTCCCCTGATTACAACACTACCAATCATAGAACACCACTTGGTACACCTGATTATGATAATATCCTTCAAGATATATCTAATGATAATATGTCAATAGATCATCAAGATGAAGATAAAAATGAGATTGAGAATGGAGAAGATAATATGTCCATAGATAACCAAGATGAAGAAAAAGAGGAATGAATTAGGACATAATTCATTTAAAGATTAATAATAATTTAGACTATATTAATGTTTAATTAATAAAACATATATTTTTCCTTGTTATAATATTATAAACTTTATCTTAAATATTAATAAATTAAAAAACTGATTTAAATTCTAAAATTTCAATATTCCAAATCTCAAGAAGCATTAAGCAATCAATTTGATAACACGCAATATCTTTAAAAAAGAGCATGAATCTATATAACTAAGGTTATAAATTTGTATATCTTTAAAAAAGAGCATGAATCTATATAACCAAGGTTATAAATTTGTATAGTTAAAATAATATTTAGAACTTAAAAACATGACTTGGGCATGAATCTATATAACTGAGGTTATAAATTTGTATATCTTTAAAAAAGAGCATGAATCTATATAACTAAGGTTATAAATTTGTATAGTTAAAATAATATTTAGAACTTAAAAACATGACTGGGTGGCTTAAAAATTAATTTATTGAAATCATTTAATTTAATAATAAATATATTATTTTTATAAAATAATATTTATGTAATAAAATGATTAATACTTATGTTTTTTAAAATAATTTATTAACTTTCTAAATATAATATTTAAATGAAAAATTAAATGCTTTCTTTTATAAAATAATATTTATGCAATACAATTATAAATACCTACCTTTTAAAAAAAAAATCATTAAACTTTTCATATATAATATTCAAAAAAATTAAATGTTAATTTTATATTTATGTTATAAACTTTTATATAAAATTAATTATTTATATTATATAAAAACAAAATTTAATTCTTCATTAATAAATATTATTAGTGTGGTCAAGAATCTGTAAGAAAGTTTTTTTTTCAGAAGAAAAAAATACTAGACCTTGTTATTCATATTTGAATCAAAGGACATCATATACATACAACCAACAGAGGGCTTTCAAGCTTTTACATGAGCATACTAATATGGGGATCCCACTAATAACTTAAAAGATTGGTGACACATCCAAACAGCCAAAATCAATGAGACAGAGGAGCATGAAGTCTGTCTTGGACAGACTTTCTCATCATTCCTGATATACATGTCAGAATATGCTGTAAAAAAGATCGAGGAAGACCATCTAACAAACTAGTCCTGAGCAAAACAAGAAGGCTGAGAATCTCTTCAATGTCAGTTAGGAACCAATTCATGTCAACACCCAAAATAGTGCCAAAATAAACAAGAGCATATTGCTCGGCACAAACTAGAAAAGTTTAAAAATCCCATGATCAATGATCACACCATCCAAAGATTCAGTAAAGTTCTCGAAACCCGGGTCCAACAACAAAGCCTGCTTGGAGAGACCATCAGCTTGCTGGTTATGCTCACGATAAATGTGTTTAATAGTCATCGGTGGGACATATTTCAGCAAAGAAAGAATCTCATCACACCAATGACTCAGAGATGGGACATTAAGTGTTGCTAATCTGTTGACCCAGGAGATAATGACGAGAGAGTCACCAAAAATAGTAATAAGTGGGATCCCCATTTGATTGCTCACCATAAGAATGGCCCACAAGGCCAGTAGCTCAGCTCTGGTGTTTGTACTACTACCACAGCCCAAAGAAAAATTGATGGAGTAGGAAGCATTCAGAAGAATCACAAATCCAACACCACCAATATTCTCTGCAGCAGCCCCATCAAAAAAGCCACATGGGTAACTGATCTAAGGACCCAGACCAACAACCCTAATACTTCTATTTTTTTGTGGGGATGGATACAAATGAATGAGGTCCTCAATCTGCTTTAGGAGAGCATATATAGAGGGCTGCTTATTGTCAAAAATGCATCGATTCCTTTGTTTCCAGACACACCA
This sequence comes from Pseudotsuga menziesii, assembly GCA_001517045.1. NCBI lineage: Eukaryota > Viridiplantae > Streptophyta > Pinopsida > Pinales > Pinaceae > Pseudotsuga > Pseudotsuga menziesii. The sequence goes on along the minus strand of LPNX010078537.1, from coordinate 325,928 downwards.
GAAAAATAATAGAGGGAAATATCTAAAATGTGAGCTAACAGAGCTTCCTCTAAACCAAGAATCCAAAAAGGAAATGACAATACAATGCTGGGAAAGGGGGATCTTAAAAAGGTCTTCAAAAAAGGAGTAAATTCTTCTGGAGAAGGAACAGTCAATGAAGAGATGCTGAGAAGTATCTTCTCCCTTACAGCAAAGAACACACAGACTTGGGCCCTGTCTACCACGACGTTGGAGTTGATCCCAGGTCAAAATATGATTCCTTACAATCAACCATATAAAGCAGCAGATTTTTTTTGGGATATTTAGATTCCAGAGCAAATCTAGTATCAGAGACTATCCCACTGAGCATAAAGAAGAGACAATACACTCATAACCCTGTGCAGCAGTAAGAACACCTACATATTGATTATGAGACCATAATAAAGAATCACAATGTTCAGAAAGACGAATCCTTCCATACTCCAGTCCTGCTGTGTAATTTTCCCATAGAGTCTTCCAATCACCTTCCAAATCTAAGTCTGCTGCCGAGAACCAGTAATTATGAGCGTATGTGGTAAGCTTTCTGGCTTGATCTAGCGTACATATTCAATAATCCTCCAGGTATTCACGAAGGTCAAGTGGGAGCAAGAATGTTGATCCCTGACCATGATCGGATCCAGTCCCAGTCGAATGGCCCTCCCATTACCAACCTTCCAGATGAGTCCACCTCCCAGCCAAGGTAGAGTATGAAGAAAGCCTTTCCAGATCACTGAAGCTCCTCTGGAGGTAAAATATTTCTTCTGAAGCCAGGATGCCAATGGAAGTCTTTTCAAATACTTAACTGTCAATAATTTAAACCAAATACCGTTACCATTTATTGCCTCCTAGAAACTTTTAAGACGCAGAGAGAGGCTGAACCAACACAGCTGTTTAATACCCCAGCCACCCAGAGGAGTCAGGAGCGACAAAGAATGCCAATCTGCATGATGGTACTTTTTATTTTTCGCAGAAGAACCCCATAGAAAAGAGAATATCATACTTCTGAGCTTATCAAGAATGGACCAAGGAACCGGTACCAGGGCCATCCAATAAACCGACAAGCTGGTGAGCACTGCTTTGATCAAAACTAGTCTACCACCAATGGATAAAAGATGAAAGGTCCAGTGATGAATTATGTTCTCAAATTTTTTAAGGATCCAGTGCCAGTCCTTTACCAAGTACCCCAGGGGTTTTATAAAATAACCAAGATAATTGAAACCCCTGTTAGTGTGCTCAAATTTATAAGGGAAGAACCCAGAGATCTTGTTCAGAGTATCAACATCCAAATCATTGTGGAGGAAGCAAGATTTGTCCATATTAATTAGCATACCAGAGGCATCACAGAAAGTGTCCAAGATAACCTTAAAAGCAACCCATTCCTCAAATGTTCCGAGACCAAACATGATCACGTCGTCCACAAAAAGTAGATGTGTAAGTGAGAGCTGGGGGGGAATTTTAATGCCCCTAATCTTACCATTAGATTGTGCATCCTTGATAAGTAGACTAAGCCCTTCGATAACCAAGATAAATAGTGACGGGGATAAAGGGCATCCCTGCTTGATGTCACGGGTGGCAGTAAAAAACTGGAAGGAGAACCATTAACAAGAAGAGAAAAATTTGCCGATGACAGACAACCCAAAATCCAGTTCACACCTACCAAAGGGACCCCAATTTGAAGTAGAACGAGTCTGAGAAAAGTCCAGTTCACACGGTCAAAAGATTTTGTAAGATCCAGTTTTAAAATAAGTGCACATCTATTTTTTGTTTTGGCTGTGTGGAGAACTTCTTGGGTAATAGCCAGAGGCTCAGTAATTTGTCGGTTCTTTAAAAAACCAAATTGCTGAGGAGAAATGAACTTGTCCAAAAAGGGCTTAAGTCTCAAAGTAGCTACTTTAGAAATCAGTTTGTAGACCAGGTTGCAAAGGGAAATGGGTCGAAAATTAGCAAAGGAAATAGGTTTTTCCTTCTTTGGAATAAGTGCAATGAAAGTGGAGTTCATAGAGGGAGCCACCCTACCTTCCCTCCTAGATGATTCCACCACTCTAACAAGTTCAGGCCCCAAAATGTCAAAAAAATCCGGATAAACGAATAACATTAAGTTGTGCATCAATTTTGGTCAAATTGTCATCTGCAAAGATATTCTTGAAATACCAAACCCCCAGGGCCTTTAAACCCAATTCATCAACGACTTGTTTTCCCTCCTCATCTTCAAGACCCCAAATAGCATTATGGTTTTTTCTAGCTGAAGCTACCACATGGAAAAATTTAGTATTGGCATCACCCTGTAATGCCCAAGTAACTCTTCTTTGTAATCTTGCAGATAGCAATTCATGGTCCAACCATCTCTTTAACTCCATCCTAAGAGCTATAAGTCTAGACTAATCTCGGGCACCCAGAATACTAGAAGTCGAGGATTTGAGTAGACTATTTATTTCATCCTCGAGAAGTATGGATTTATCTTTCATATCCATGGATTTGGTCCTCGTCCAGTCTTTTACTTTACCTTTTAGTAAATGAAGTTTGGCAGAGAGGTCTTCCATAGCATCCACTGGGCTTCCAGAAGAAATAAGTGGCTATTCTAATCGAATCATCTGGACAAAGTCCTCATTTGACAACCATAAGTGATTGAACTTAACTGGCAAAGGACATGAGACAAGATGATCAATCCATTCTAAAAGAATCGGGTAGTGATCAGATATCCCAGAGTGATGAGCCCAGACCCTATGTCTGGCTAGAAGGTTAACAAGGTTAAAAGAGAGAAAAAATATATCCAGCCTTTTACATATACCTTCATCCCCCATCCTTCCATTACACCAAGTTGGCCCAACACATGAAGGTGCCACATCCGCCAAATGATGATTCGAAAAGAGTTTAGTAAAATACGGACCTAAGGGATCAGGTTGTGCCTTAGAACCCAAGATCTCAGACTCATTCATAGTAAGGTTCAGATCACCTGCAAGAATTAGGTTAGGCAAAGAGAGAATACCACCCCTAGCCACCAAATTCCACAAAGCATCCCTATGGTGATAGGGACCATAACAATTAAGGATGGATAGAGAGATAGACGACCCCCTGAATTATGCCTTGAGGAGGATCCCAACCACAGTATGAAAGGATTTACATTTGACAATATGTGGGTTCCAACCTAAGAGAATGCCCCCCGAGAGGCTAGAAGAGATGATGGCACAAAATTCCCAACCAGGACAAAGTTTGGAGAAGGCAAGTAAGGCATGATAAGAACTGTTCATAGTTTCTTGTAGAAGAATAATATCAGGCGAAAGAGAAGAGAAAAGATAGCGAAGGCTTTTTTGTTTTGCTAAGCTCCCCAAGCCTCTAACATTTAGAGAGAGAATGTGCATCAAGAAACACTCTAAAGAGGGGTCATAGCTCTAAGAACCCTGTGGGGAGAAGTAGACCGGTGTCGAGCTGCATGTTTGAGCCTGGTAGACAAAGGGGTATAAGGTGCTGAAATAGGAACCAGAGACTCAGAAGGAACTTTTTTTTTCTTTCTGATAGTAACATTTTCGAATCGGATGGAGTCTAAGGGTAAGACCAAAGGAGAGAGAGGGGTTTTTACAGTAAAAATTTCCAGAGACTTCTGTAATGAGGGATCTGCAAAGGAAGGCGAGGAAACATGACTGTGAGGGGAAGAAGAATTAACATATGGACGAGGACAAATCAGACGAGGGAAATCAGAGTCCAAGAAAATAGATGGAGGGAGAATCTCAGGTTCCAAGGAGGGGGATGACGAGGGTAGACAAGTGGATGGGGGCTGCTCCACAGGGAGGGTAAACACATCACTTGAACCTGGATCAGATCCCGACACAGGAGGAACAGATTCCTCAAGAGATGAGGGAAGGGAAATACAACCATCCACCAAATCCAAAAGAGAGAGTTCTTGTTTAGAGGCATCATCAAAAAATGAACAAGCATTATGATAAATACCTGGCACTGGAGGGACAATAGAGGGAGAAGAAGTCCTTGCCGAGGGTTCATCCTGAATAGTAGGAGGTGTACTATGTACCACAGGGGAACGATGCGTAAACTGGGGAGATGTACCCCGACGGAGGACAAGGCATTCTCTGCGAAGGTGACCAATATCCCTGCACCAGTTGCATCTGAAGGGAATATTCAAGAAATCAAGTCGCTGAGAGAACAAGCGTTCAAGGCAAAGAATCTCAACATCAGCCAGCAGCCCCTCCGAGATGTCCATTTCCACCATGATTTTGGCCATCCTTTTATCAAAAGTATTCATGAAATCATCCTCCATGGCCACAAAACGTTCGATGGTATTACCAATTCCCTCCAGCAAGGAACGGTTCCAAAGAGGAAAAGGAAGGCCTGGGAGCAATACCCATAAGTGACGTTTTTTTACACGCTCCCTAAGGGGGTCAAAATTGACATGCCATCGATCTAGGACCAGAGACCCAACTCCAATGCGCCAGAGAGAGTTTAGAACAGTCGAAGCATGGGAGTCTTCTAGGAAAACGAAAACAATCCAGCCCCATGCCAATAAGTTGATCATAGGCACATAAGAGAGGAATGGCTTCCAATGCTCAGAGGCCCAAGAAACCCAGGCCTTTTTATCCATTTGGCAGTATTCATGTCTGTCAATAAGAACACGCAAACATAAAGCTTCGACCCTTTCCATATAGACATCACGCCCCACAACAAAATGTAGCTTCCCCTCCAAAGCCTTATGTGCTTTTGCTTTCCGGCGACGACGTGAATGGGCATAGGTAACATCCGACAAGGGATGGGTCGCCGTGGCTAAATCTTCCGACATGGAGTACGGACAAAACATACAACAAAACCAAACCCCAAAAGTCAACGGAGCAGAAAACCCGTGAAAATAATCAATAAACCCTTGGTTAGGGTCTAAGTAGGAAGGAAACACTGCAGGACCAGAAACCCCAGCGAGGAGTGGAGACCTAAGGGTTTATGGGCACAGGTAAGGAGACCCAGGGTCAGACACAAACCCAAGCATGTGCAGAAAGCTCATGAAACTACCGGAATAATAACACAAAGGTCAACCCAAAATCACAGAAATCACAAAGGTGGTGAATACAAAATGACGTAGAGGGAAACCCTGAACCTGTCAAGAAACCGCGAGCCCAGTGCAAAGCTGAGCGCCAGCATAACCTAGAAGAAATTCAAGTAAACCGAAAACCGACTAATTAGTGCCACAAAGATTCCCACTTTTTTGTAATTGGTTGGTACTAGTCCTTTGCTAAGAGGAGGGACTCCAGTCGTTGGTTTCCATAAGAAGGGAGACAAGAGAAAGGGTAGATAAGACAACAGACCAAAAAGCATGGGTCCTGCCCAGAACCCTAGTAGATATAACAGTTAAGGCCCAAAGCAAGTAACACCACAGGGAAAGCCCAGCCGGACAAAGCACAGAAAATGAGACCGTGCCACCCCAGGAGAGAAGCACAGAGGATACCAAACAAAAACCCAGAGCCCAGAAAATTCCAAACAAACATGCAAGAGAACAACTGTGACCAGCCTAAAAACTAGAGAAGACGACGAACTCACCATAAGGATGGCCATAACTTACCAGAGCCAAAGAGACCGTCAGCAAAGCCCACTCCGCCTGCAAACTACTCTCCAGCTCAAAGTTGAGTGCTCTTCAAACTCATTTACAACTTAACGAGACTTATAAATACAATTTGAGGTAACTTCTTGCTCCATGACCTCATAAATCTTCAAACTAGGATATATATATTAAGTTTTTAAAGTATAATATTTATTTATTTGAAATGTAATAAGTTTATTTTTTCAATTTCAATTTATTTGGATTTTAAGAGATTTTTGTTTTTATGTTTATTTATAAAATAATAATTGTAGCCATAAGTAATTATTTAAAAAAACAAAATTGTAATACATTTTAAAATTGAGAATATGTCTACAACGTTAACATAAATGATTTTATTGAAGTTTAATTAAGATTTTAAACTTATAATTATATTTTAATAAATATTTATTTGAATTAATTAAAGTTTTTTTAATGTTAATTTAGATTTTCTTTTGGTAGGTTACTCATGATTTTTGGGTTCTCTCAAAATCACCCACCGGGGATGGTACCCAGATTGGAGAGCACCAACCTTTAACATGGTTAATCTAAGGGACATCTTAACCATACCCAACCACCAAGTGTTCTACATCTCACATATATGCTAATTTAGAATTAATTATATAAAGTGTGTTTAGTTAATTAATTAATTAATTAATTTAGATTATTTAGGAATAGTTATTGTTTAAAACAAATAAAAAACAATAATGTTTAATTAACACAAATTTGATTTAGTTGGATTTATTATTTTATGTTGGTTATTTATGATTTCATCATGTAATTCATGGTTAATTAACAAAAAGTAGTTTTGTTAGGTTTATTAGGGTTTGTTAATATGTGAGAGTATAATTTTTTTAGTTTTTACAACTAATTTAAGTTTATAAACGTATTTATTAGATCAAATTCAAGTTAATTATATTTAATTATTATTGATTAATATTATCTTAGGATTTATTAACTTATAATAAGAGTTCCCCTCACTTAATTAAGGCTTCAATGCTAGTTAGCTTGCCAAAGAAAGTCAACCAACGTTCTTGTTTTGTGTAAGATCTATTTTCCCTATCTAAGGGAGGATCACCTTAACAGTCACAACCTGCCTAAAGGATTCATATTATCAAACTATGATTTAGTTAGGGTTTGTGTAAGTTAATTAAAGTTTTTTAATATATAATTAAAATATAATTTATAGTTTTACATAATTAGTTAAATTGATTGAATAGAATGCGTAAACAATTCAAGGTGATATAAAATTGTGTGCTTGAGAGAAGTTGAGAAACAAACATATAGTTAGAGAATAAGACTAAGAGAATGGATTCAACAAGTATATATATTTTTTGTTGTAAATAATCCAATTAGATTCATTCTAAATTATCATTGATATAGGTATCAACTATTTACAACAAGAGCCATGAGGTGGCAATGTCCCCGACATTGCATCCGTGATAGTTAGTGGTTTGCAATTGCCTATGGACAAAATTAAAACTCAATAAAAATAGATTAAATTTTGTTATAACCTACTTAAAACTCAATAAAAATAGAATAAATGTTGTTATATCCTACTTAGGCATCCTTTTGAGGATAGTATATATTTGACTACTTAGAAGACTCTAGAATCAAGTTCTATTTAAATGAATCGAAAGTAAGGATGAGCTTTACCAGCTTTGTGAGAACGACTACTACATCTCAAATAGGCCATGAAGGACATAAAGACAAGCCTAAATACAGAGTGGGGATGAACCATTTTTTATTAGCTAAATGATAAATTGTTGATGCTTGTTGGGTGGTTAAGCTAATTCCTTCAGTATCAGAGTATCAGAATTCGAAACTAACTTCTCCTTCTAAAATGGTACCCACCTCTCTCTTGGAGTTGCACATTTGGGCTTGAAAAGTTAACCTCTAAAGGAAGGGTAGAAAGGCAATGAAAGTGAGGGCACTACTCCATATTTGAATAATACTAAGGCAATATAAGAAAAAGAAGAAATTGAAAGAAAGCAAAACCTTCCTCATTGAAAGAAAACTCACCACCTACCCTTCAATCAAATAGAAAAGTTTTAGTAAAGTAAGACAACAATTTCCATTATTACATATATCATAATAACCACTTATGTAAGTATAAACATATCTTAAAAAAACCTATTAATAAAAATTAATAACATTTTGAATTTTTTTTTATCATGAAAATAAGTTCCACCAAATTATTTGCCCCTTCTTTGAAACGGTTTCTAAAGATTTTCAATAGTATTTTCACGTGAGGCATATGACCGTCAAATTTCAAGCCTTCCTCAATAACTTGAGTTAAAATAAGAAATTCATTACATGAAATAGACATTACATAGATTATTTTAACACAAGTTTACCAAATATAAAAACCATATGGACTTTATGTAACAATTCTATACATATATATTTAAAAAAAACACACATGTATAATAAAAATATGCAAATTAAAAGTTATTTTACATCTTACTCAAATATACTATATACTATGATATGATAAAAATATTTATATTATGAAATTTCAAATTAAAAAATAAATATCATTCTAATATATTTAGACATTGCAAGATATTTTATCATTTCCTAAAATTTTGTTAAACATTTTACTATACCATTAAGTAATCAAAATAAACATAAAACTATAAAATTTTCAAAAAAAATCGGTGGCTATTTTTGATGTGTCATTCATGACAGTTGAAGGTAGATGGCTGGCCAGTCTGAGAGCATAAACCGGTGAAAATGAAATCGTCATTAAATCTAGGAGAGAAGCGACCCCATCTCACTCAACCTAATCAATTTGGAAAAAAAAATAAGTGAAGGCTTTACAAACAATGCTAGTGTCGACCCCATCTCACTCAACCTAATCAATTTGGAAAAATAAAAAGAATATATAAGTGAAGGCGTTACAAACAATGCCAATGTCGACCCCATTTCACTCGACCTAATCAATTTGGAAAAATAAAAAAATATAAGTGAAGGCTTTACAAACAATGCCAATGTTACACCTGCATGACATTAAAACAAATGGCATGATGATGCCAATGTTACACCTTTTTGTATGAAATCAAATTTGCGTATATTTTATAGTAAGGCAATAAATTCCATTATCGTAGGCGATAAATTCCATTATCCTTATTTTATAGTAAGGCAATAAATTCCATTATCGTAGGCGATAAATTCCATTATCCTTAGTCAACTAAACTAGGCCATGGCGAATTCTATAGTAAGGCTAATGACATCAAGAATTTAAAGATTAATTCTTCAAACCCTAAAATAAACTTTATCAATATAAATACCATAATACCATGAATTAACCAATACCATATGCCTATAAACCACTTCCATTATCCTTAGTCAATTAAACTAGGCCATAGCGAATTCTATAGTAAGACTTAATGTAAATTCTTAATTCTTCAAACCCTAAAATAAATTTTATAAAAAATAAATGCCATAATACCATGAATTAACCAATACCATATGCCTATAAACCACTAAAAGATAAACTCATTACTACTAAAATCTAATTTTTTTTTAACTATCTTTCGGTGGCCTTTATTGATGAGATAAAAAAGTGCTTAGCCGTGAATATCGCACCGACATTGGGTCGATTCATTGACGAAGGAGACGATGATGTTTTTTCGGATAAAACAAGATTGGAAATTGCAATCCAGTTGTAATATTCTATGTACCGACAATTCCCTAATCACTTCGAGCTTGTACTCTGCTGGATTGCTAGGACTTAGGATGAATACGTTAGAAGAGATAAACACATCCATTGTTAGAGGAAAACAATGGGGTTTCTCTCAGTCTATTCAATATTTGTGTTAGAGAGCTGGGATAAAGTTGAGTTCGTATAAATTTTCTGGGGTTGGAATCGGTATATAAGTGATATATCCATTGAGTTCTTTGAGGTGAAAGAGAAGAGGGTTTCTATGTGGACACCTGCGGCGACATGGTGCAAAGGCAAGACGAGAAATCGAAATGAATAGGAGACGAGAAATCCAATGTACAGAGTTGTGCGTCGCCGGAGGTGGGGAAGTGGGAGTCCAAGAAATCCAATGTATAGAGTTGTGCATCGCCTTAGACACAATGCTTTTTGTATGAAATCAATCAAATTTGAGTATATTTTAAAGCATGGCTTCAAGTTGAGTAATCCTCTCATGCGTGTTCAACCGTTCTCAATATATAAATACCACTATAAACATCTTATAGTAAAATCAGAACTTAATACTAGGTATTGGGATTCAGTGTCTTTATGAATAAAAAGGCGTATTGTAGTCTAAACTATCTGTCGGCACCATACTGTATAATTTAAAGCATGGCTTCCAATTAAGTAATCGTCGGACCATGAGCATTTAACCTTTGTCAATAAATAACTCTAAGCATCTTATTGTAAAATTAGAACTTAATACCAACTATTGGAATTCACTGCCTTTATGAAAAAACAAATGCGTATAGTAGTCTAAACTATCTGTGACAATGGCGCCACCATCTTTCACATTAGTGTTGCAACAAGAAAGGTTGGTCCTTTTTTAAGATGATGACGTTAAGAAATTTAAATTTCTAGGAAACTTCAAGAGAAGTAACAATAATCGTGATTTTTAGAGTTACTGTGGAATTGGTAATTCTCTTGAATTAGCAATTCCCTGCATGACGCTACTTTGGGGAAATGAACCTGGATTATGCCTGGTTTCTGTATTTCAACAAAAGAGCCCTTTCCTTTCCCGTACAATGTCAATTATTTAGCTGGCGGTTGGGTGGTAACTTTCCCAAGAAAACAATTCAGTTCGTGAATTGCTCAAACAAGTTTATTAAACCCTCTTCATCCCATCCCACCCCACCTCAGGTTTTGTCTAGAATCTTCAATGCTCAGAACAATAAAATTATAAGCTCATTACCAAGGATGAGAGAGTGGTTAAGGTTGATAACTGGTTAAAAGTGTACTCCGAACCAAAAAAAAGTAAAAACAAGTGCTATATTTTGTTTAACTTGAATAGCATACATACACATTCTTTACATTTAGAGTTCAAAGGTTGTTTCCAACTAAATTGGCATGAAAATGGGTTTTAACTGAGTTAAAATAGATTATTTGCCTCAGAATTGTTGTAAACAAGGACCCCATTGCCCATTATTCTTCTCTATTTCATGCGCCCAGTTACACTTACAATTTCTTTGGACGATGCTGCAAGGCCAAACTAGACGCCTGTCAATGTCACCTCCTGCGGGAACCACGTAGCTTCTTCCATTGTGCCAGTAAACAAAGTGACTGACTGCTTCTGCTTCACTCATTGGAATTCCTTCCCACATCTTAGTCTGTAGGTAAAGAGCAAGCAAGTAAGAAACTGGTCTTCCTCGACCTTCTAAGTCTATAGTTGAAAAGCAAGAAACCAAACAATGAAGGCAGCAGAACAAAAGAAGAAAATAAAGATTGTGTGCGAGAAATAGAAACAGGAGATCTTGTAATGGTCATGCCGCTCCCTCGTATACTGACTCAGGCATAGAATGGCTCGCCATTGCTTTTCAATGGCCGCATGGCAATTGACATGCATGTGACTTGAAGTGTGTTGTGGGGGCGTTGCTTGGGCAGGGAGGGAAAATGTGTGTATGGTATACAAATCTGTTTGCCTCGACATGCTGCACTATTTGCAGAGAATTTCCACGACTCGAATGAATGCATATAGCATGGAACAAGATACAAGATACTAACTTGTGGATCGCAATAAGTTTTGCAAAGCTCAGAGATTGAATGTCAATTCATGGCGCCATCGCCATTCCATTCATATATTAAAACAACAACTAACACTGTAATAACAGTCTGCTCACCCTATTTTCATCCACACAAGGTAGGATGTCTGGCACAAAATGATCATTTTATGCTTACGCAAGCTTGCCGCGAGGTCTTGGGGCACAAAGTCCCAGGCCTACGTCACCTATATAAACCAATAGGAAGCAAGATAAATCAAAATTTAAATAATTCCCCAAAAATAGTTGATACAAACTATAGCAAAAATTATATATTTTTGTTAAAGTTACTACAAATTACTCCAAATAATCGCCTTGAGCGATTCATATATATCCCCTTGTCGTGGACATAATAATACCTCTGTTCTAAAGATAATAACTATTTCCAAGGAAAAATTGCATCTAGAAGTGTGCGTAAATCATCAAATGTTGTGTTTGTATATATTTATATTGTTGAAGAGTTTAAATGTATGTGGTATACTTTGTCTCATATATGAAATGCATATAGTATTTAAAATCTTTAGTTTAGGACCATAATACATGGGTAATGAAAAATTTAAGGCACAAAAGTGATTTATGTTTGGAATTTAAATTCAACTGTAGAAATGAAACAAAGTATGGTCCATAAGAAACCACATAGATAGAGAAGAAATCACTTAGCAATTAATCACATTATTTATATAATTGGATTTTTTTAACAATAGTTGCAAAGGATGTGTTTGCCTTAGTTGTCAAATACTCACCATATTAGTAAGAAGTAGGATTTCGTAATGCATAAGGTTATTGTAATGTTCTAAATCACGTATTGAAATTTCTTAAGCATCTTTCATAGTGGAAATTAAAAACAAGATAACAAACTTGTAAACTTGTAACATCTCTTCTGGAGCTTTGCTCCAGTAACAAAAAGTACATAATAAATGTAAATGTGCAACTTTTCGACTAGAAGCTCAAGGTCGATAAAAGCACTATAAGTAATGTTTATGTATTTTCGTAAGTTATAATTTACTTTGTAGACCTAGGAGACTGAAGTACACAGTAACGAACTGACTGGGGCAAGGTATCCACCAGGGGGAAGAAGTAAATGATTATGAAACCTTGAGAATCTAAAAGGATGATGACAACTAGTCATTATGGTGCCTTGGGCACTAGAACAAAGTGAATCGTTGATATCCAGTTTGCAGACTAACAACCTAAACATGTCTAATGTTACTTTATAAGCGTTGCGAAGCAATGCATCATTCACATAAAATAGCTAATAAATTACTATTTTTTTACAAGTGACTAATAAATTACAATAATTATAATTTATTATAAACTTAAGAGCATTTAGAAAGATCACTAATATAAATGTGTTACACTACATCTAAAATATTATGATTATAAGCCTAAGTAGTAAATCATTGATGAATAAAATTATTTCATTTCGCTGGAATTGTTTGTTTTAAAATGACCTAAAGGGCTTATAAGTTCTTCATATTTCGTTTCAATTGTTCGTTATAAATTGACTCAAAGAGCTAATAATAGGTTCTTCTCTCCATCGAAATGATAAGACTGGCTTATTACTAAACTTGTTAAAGAGATGAAATAAGACCCATTTTTTTCTTTTTTTTCCATCTTTTGTCACCCCTCCATCAACTTGATTATTCTAATTATTATTATTATAAACAATCTTTTTAATTACAAAAAGTGTAAAAAAAAAAATATTTAAAAAAAAAATCTTTTAAAAAATTATATTATTATTTAAATCACTTTCATACTTAGAAATTATCGTTAAGGACACGCAAGAGTAATATAACTTAATGTGTTCCATATATTAAAAATGAATGCCATGTATTTGCATATATACTAAATAGTGTAACATGTCATTATTACTTTAACTTTTATAAACAAAGATGCTTACATTACAAGCATGCTTTTGATATACCTTTGGAGAATGAAACAAAAAACTAATACTATATATAAATTAATGAAAATAAATACTTTATATTATAAAGTAATCACATATTTGGCGGATAAGATTTGTTTTTATAGTATTTTAGTCTTTTAAACAAAATCATCGTAAAAATGTCTTTCTAATACATAGAATCCTTAACTAGAACGTTTCATATCTTTTACTAACCTTATGTTGGTATGGTAAGGGAACTTCCTAAAGGAATAGTTCTCATTGAAAGTAAGTAATTATTACATAAGTTACTAAGAGCTTAACTTAAAGTTAGTATGGTAAGGAAAACTTCTCAAGATAATAGTTTTTATAGAAAGTAAATATTATCGCATAAGTTACCAAGAACTTATATACTTGAGGAAGCAATAGTTCTTTACTAATTTCAGTTGAGGTATGAATGTGGTTAACAAATTAGATATTTGAGGAACGCATAATTCTTCACTAATTGATTAAGAGCTTATATCGCGTTATCATTCGAGACACAAACATTATGGTTTAACCACTTTTTTTTCCAGGAAGAAAAAAGCCTGTTCTTGATATTCATTAATCTGAATCAAAGGGCATCAAGATATGCCTTCCCTTAATGGGATACATACAAATATAGTCAGCTAAGAGCTCACAGACTGTATAATCCAAGAATGAGTCCCAATTCAAAGGTGCTGGCCCAGGGGATGGTCAAGCAGAGCACTAACCAGGCACAAAATCCATAATCAGTAAGGGGAGATGTCATCTCAATAGTCCATTATATTTCGTGAATACAACAACTACAGAACTTCTATCAAGAGGAGCCCACTCCAAAAACATCAAGGAGGTGCATCATGAAAAAGGAGGCAAAGCTCATGCACCAAGCTCAAAAGAGCTGAAATGTATCCTGTGAGGCCAAATGGCCATCAATAAATTTAGAGAAAGTACCACAACCTGGAGCCAAAGAAAGGGCTGATTTCAATAGACGATCTGCTAGTTGGTTGTGTTCATGAAAAATATGGCTAAAGGAAAGGTGGTGGAAACAAGTGATGAGTCTTCTTGTGTCCAAACACCAATGATTGAGGATGGGTGGTTTCAGAGCAGTGATGCCCTTCGCCCAGCTAATGATGATAGCGGAGTCACCAAAGATGTTCAATGTTGGAATACCCATAATCTGAGTAATATACAAGAGGGCCCAAAGGGCAATCAATTCAGCTTTAGTGTTTGTGCATGATCCAGCCCCCAGTGCAAACTCGAATGAATGAGACTCATTTGGGGAGAGACAGAAACCCGCTCCACCAAAACCTTTAGCAGCTGCCCCATCAAAAAAACCTAAAGGGAAGGTGAGAACATGCCCATCACCAATAGCTCTCGAATTTTTCACCTTTGAAACAACAGGCTTATACATTTGAGAGAGGTACACAATATGCTATAAAATACTCAAGAGGGAAGGTTTTTTCCCATCAAAGATAGCCCAATTCTGTTCCTTCCATACAACCCAGATAGCATAAAAAGGAAGGAAACATAAGACTGAGTGCTTGGAGAAACTAGTAGTCCAGTTAATCAGGAATGAGATGAGATTATCTAAGTATGGAGGACGAAGAAAATGATATACATCACTCAAATAGACAATAATATTCTTCCAAAAGGAGCAAGAGATAAAAAGGTGTTGCACACTGTCTTCACCAAGGCAACAGAGAGCACAACAACCAGGACCAATCCAGCCAAGTTTCTGTAAATTTTCCCAGGAAAGGATCTTATTATTCAAAGTCATCCATATGAAACAACTAATTTTCATCGACATATTGCTAAACCAAATCAGATCGAGCAAGGGGCAGCCAATCGGATGGAAGGAGGAGTGTATGATACTATCATAGATCAAATTTGCTGTAACAGTACCGTTGACATGATTATATGCCCAAACCAATCGATCAGAGCCTGAAATGAGTCTAATACGTGCTCCTTCCAAATTACTTGTGAACACCTCCCATATAACTTTCCAATTTCCAGTAACATTTAAATCTTCAGCTGTGTACCAATAAGGGTGCTGTCCAGGCAAGATGTTGTGTTCCTGAGAAAGATTTGTTATGCCCAAGTCATCAAGATAGTCTCTGAAGTCAAAAAGGACGTTCGGGGCAAGACTGAGTGCCAATGATCAGGTCAATGCCCAACTGAATGTCCATACCATTCCCCACATTCCAAGCAAGGTGCTTCCCGATCCAAGGAAGAGTGAAAATGAAGCCTTTCCAAAACACTGATACTTGCCGAATAGAGAATTTCTTCTCCCTGAACCAAGTCACAATAGAACAATTCTTTAGATATTTGCTAATGAGTACCTGATGCCAAAGACCGTTATTGTGAAGGACCATCCATAAATTCTTTGCTTGAAGAGCTATGCTGAACCAAAAGAAATTTTTTATGCCCCAACAACCAAATGCTTTTGGTCTAGTGAGGAGCTTTGAACACGCAAGATGGTATCTGCATTTTTTTATTATCAATCAAGCCCCATAAAAAAGAAAAAGTTAGGCTTCTGAGCTTGTATAAGACCGATTTAGGTATAGGGGCCAACCCAAACCAGTAGACAGGGAGACTGGAAAGTAATGCTTGGACCAAGACCAGACGACCTCCAAGTGAGAGGAATTTAAAAGACCAATGACAAATCCTCTTTTCAAACTTCTGTATTAACCAATGCCAATCATTAGTCTTGTAGCCTAGGGGCTTGAGAAAGTATCCAAGGTACTTGAAGCCTGTGGTAAGAGGATCCATCTTATAAGGCATGAATCGGGCGATGTTAAGGAGGACATCATCATCAACATTATTGAAAAGGAAGACTGACTTTTCCAAACTGATACTCATCCTAGAGGCTTTACAGAAAGTACTGAGAATAACATCAAAATCCATCCATTCCCTCAAAGTACCTGTACCAAGAAGGATAACATCGTTCACAAAGAGAATGTGGGTGAGAGCCAGTGAAGGGGAAATTTTGATACCTCAGATAAGACCTTTCACCCTAGCATCATTGATCAAAAGACTGAGCCCTTCAATCACAAGAATGAATAGCAATGGGGAAAGGGGACAGCCTTGTTTGATTCCTCTGGAAGCTTTAAAAAAACTAGATGGTGTACCATTTATCAAGACAACAAAATTAGCTGAGGTGAGGCACCCCATAATCCAATTAGCTCCAAGGAGAGGAACCCCTATCTGGATCAATATAAGCCTTATGTATGACCAGTTAACCCTGTCAAAGGCCTTTACCAGGTCCAATTTGAGGATGAGAGCACAAGTATTCTTAACTTTAACATAGTGAAGGGTCTCTTGGGTGATGCCAATAGGCTCAACAATCTGTCTATTTTTAAGGAACCCAAACTATTCTCTGGAGATGTGCTTGTCCAGGAAAGGCTTCAATCTTACAGCTATGACCTTGGAGATCAGCTTGTACACTAGATTGCACAGAGAAATAGGACGAAAATCCATGAAGGTGACAGGCTTATCCTTTTTGGGTATAAGAGCCAGAAAGGTAGAGTTGATAGAAGGAGTGATGTGACCAGAAAGTCTAGCATATTGTTATCAACCCAAATGGCACTTCTCCGTCCGAGTGCCGACACTTCATATGTTGGCACACAAAAGGACATTTATGGATTGAAGGTTGCCTAAACACTATAGATGGGCATGACTTGAGATGCAGTCACTATCCAACCAACTTTCCATTTTACCTTTTTATATTTTGATTGTTGTATGCGACTCTTTCCACAGCAACTCGCGTACGTACACGACTATCTCCAAAGCATCCCACATACTATACGCGAGTATCTCCATTGCAACCCACGTACAGATCTATACGCGGGTTTCCCTTATAGCAACTTGCGTGTCATATGCGGGTTTCCAGTATCAATACTCGCGTACACATCCATTTGACATTAAAATAATAAAACATGATTAATGGAGATTTGTTAAGCCCTAATCATTAACTATCTTAACTGTCTCAACCTCCTCAACCTTCGAAACTGCTCTATTTTCCTAAGTATAAATAGAGGCCTTGGGGAGGGCATTAATCAATCATACTTGGAGAGAAAAGTTATGCTGGTGGTATATCTTCAGAAGTCTTTGGAGCAACAGAACTTAGAATCCTTTGGTTGCAAAGGAGTCCTTGTTTCAGGCGTTGGGTTGTACACTTATCTCATTCACTATTGTTAATAAAGAGAATCCTTCTTCCAACTTTGTGTTGAGTCTCTTTCATGTATCATGGTTTGATGAATATTTATGATTAAGCACTCTATATATTGTTTATCTAACTTGTCATATATACATGTATAAGATTGTACTTACAGGATTTTCTCTTTGCAGGTGAAGGAGGTGCATCCTTGAAAGCTTTGGAGAGGAGCAGAAATGGAGAAGAGAAAGCTTGAATCAACTGTCGCTAATTGGGTGAGTTCAACATTTCTTCCTATTCCTTTTCTGTACTTTAAAGCTGATTGTCTACAAGTTTTAAGAGTACGTTGGTAACCCTAGACCCTCGGTTACAAGGGTGTTTATTCTTGAACAACAGAACTGGCGACTCCACTGGAGATCCCAAACAGCTGTGGGTTATTTCTATTTACCGTTGCCCAGTCTTTGCCTTGAGTTTGTGTGTGGTATCCTGTCTTGGTTCATGCTTAGGATAGTGTTTGAAGACCTTGAAATTTTTTCTTTTTATTAGAAAATTTTGTACCTGTACGCAGGTTATTCTTGCATACAGTCACGTATAGAGGCCTGCATACGCGGGTTGCTCTCTAGGACAGTCACATACAGTACGCGAGTTGCTCTTATATACAGTCGCGTACAAGCCTTAGCTTTGGATTTTTTGGGTTAGGGTTTCCTTGTCCCTGTCCCTCTATAAAGTCTATTTACTGGTTGGTTTTCCTTATAAGTACTCTACTGTGAGTTTGATGACCTTGTTCGCCACACCTTCTGCTTTCTTGTAAAGCCCTTGAGTTCTTTTGTTTGGATTGTTTTTCTGTTGCAATTTGGAGTGGATTTGCCTATTTGGGTTATAGGTCCAAGTGTTGGTTGTCTGAATCAGTGATCAGGGTTCTAGACACTGTTTATCCCTTTCTATTTTCAGATAGTGATTGGTTTGCCACTTGCCTTTGTGTGATTTCAGTGATTTCCTTTCATTGTATCCACCCAAGCTAGGGTTCCAAGTCTTCCTTATGTGGTTGATGCTTGGTCTTATTAATCTGTTTACTTCACTTAGGTTACTTTATACAATTAATTTAATTCAAACATACTCAAAGTTTAGTGCATTTAGGTGCATAGTAGTCTTTGAGCATTTTAAAAAGTGAAAAGAAAAACATTTAAAAGCTTTTGCATTTTATTTTGCATAGAGTATTTTTATTTTCAGTTTTAAAAATATAATCTCAAAAAACTACAAAAATATAGTCTTAGTGTTCTCTTTATCGTTGCATTTTTCATCAATTTATATTTACAAAAAGGAAAAAAATAAGTTTGTTTTGGTAGTGATAATTTTCTTTGGAAACATACACCTTTGCCTTTTATATTTCTTATCGAGTCAAAAACATCATAGTCCTTCACTCCACTTACTTCCGAGTAAAAAATAGCCCTATAAAATGAATGCAATAATTAAAATTTATTAGTAATTTTTATTTTTTAGGGCCATACACCTACTAGATTAGGCTAGACTTGTGGGATAGGAAGTGTAAACTTCCCATAAGTTTTAAAATTCAGACATAGTGGGCTTATTGATAGGTAAATCCTTCTCTTTATCGATAGCATCTGGGAAGCTCCTCTCAAACGGGAGTCAAGCACGAGGCCGCATGGAGGCATTGGACTGAGGAGATAACCCTCTGATTCCTTGTCGAAACATAAATCAGGACTTTTACGCATCTGGGGATTCTGTCATAGATAGAGTTTCGGGCTCAGCTACCCTGCCCATCTATACAAGTCAGGCTTGCGACTGTCCCCCCAGACTGTTGGTATAGCTAAGGTAGCCTTAGTCTCTTGACATCTAGGGTTCATACCTAGGTAAACCGGAAGGCTATTTCTGGTTCACCTTGGACGGGCTTGGAAGGTAACCCTTGTTGAAAGTGTAGGAGGGCAGTGGGTGATTCCTCCTCTTGTGCCTAAGAACCTCTTCAAGGACGCCAAGTAACTGTTCTTCAGCTTTCTTCGGGAAAGCATATCTTTTACCCTTGCTGACTGTTGAGAATTTAGGAATTTTCGTAGTGATTGCTTTGTGGTTTGTCTATGTTTAGTCGACCTTAGGGTTTGAATTTTCAAATTTACAATCGTGGAGGACCAACCTATTAGAAGGTCACGAAGGTTGCAAAACCTTCCTCCTCTCATCACATTGGAACCTCCACCTCCACCTCAAAGGCAGATATTGGACATGGATGGTTCATTTGAACCGATAGGAGTAAGTGAAGTTCTAGGTGAACCAACACTTAGAGCTAACCGCTTTGATTTTAATACAGTTGAGATAGAAGACTTGCAGGCTGACGAGTTTGCAAGGAAATTTAATACACCCTTGACTGACTTAAATGATCCTATGATCGTCCAAGTTAGGCCTTTTGATTCACCTTTTTTAGGTGTCCCTGTGGGCAGGATAATGTTTATTGCGGGAGAAAGTTCTTTTGTTTTCACCTTAGCCTTTTTGGCTGAAGGCGTACTACCTCCCCCGGTAAGTGCCCCTAGATCTAGCATACCTACTATGCCATTGACCCCAGCGAGTCGAGTGGTCCAACCGCCAGTGCCCAAAAGCCTAGCAGGTGCTTTTGGTGACATGGTTATTGAGATTCATAGTATACCTACTGTTCCTTCCTCCTTCACACACACTGCCCAGAGTGGTCCGGTAGGATCCTCGATTTTTGTCCAAGGATTTCCTTGGATTGGGGGGCATATTCCCCCATCCACTCCATACGTAGGCCCATCACCTTATTATGTAGGAGTGCATTTTGGAAACCATACCTCTTACGGGAAAGGTTTTCAAACTCCGATCTCAGCCCCATTCACGAGCTCTCCCTTTTCGTTGTTTAGCGGAGGGATACCTGCTCCCTTTTTTCAAACCCCAGTTTCGATTGGGATGGCCCGAACCTCTTATACTGCACCTCCCACCCACATTCCTGTAGCTTACGGATGGAATCCGTTTCAAAGTAATCCATCCACTTCACAATCGGCAGCAGGGGGAAACCCCACCTTTACATATGGGCATTCGGGGGAAAGTCCCTCTAATCCCCAGACTGGCACTTTTAGTGCTCCGGTTTGACCCAAGCTTCCGTTCTTGGCAACGTTAAACTTGCCAGATTTGTCAAAATTGATGAACGACCCGGTGAGGCATGACCCCTCGTGGCCACCTGTTCCCACCAAATTTCCATCGGACATCCCAAAGTTCGAGGGAAAAGTTGGTGAAGATCTTGGGGCTCATGCCACCACTTTTCATTTATGGTGTTCTTCTAATTCGCTGAATGAAGATTCAGTCAGGTTAAGGCTGTTCCAAGGAACCTTAATGAGTACTGCAACAAAATGGTACATAGAGTTACCTTCTGCTGCGTTCAGTAGTTTTTGGGAGTTGGCTAGTGCATTCCTTAGCCACTTTCAGCTTTCGGTCCAATATGACTTTGGAACGGACTTGTTATCTACCTCCAGGAAGAACAAGGCTACCCACATCTCAGATCACATCCAAGAGTGGAGGAGGCGAAAGAGCCTTATTAAAGCCACTATTCCTCCTGAGTTTTTACTAGAGTGGTTCCTTAAATCCCTGTTGCCTTACATATCTAAGGACGTATCCAATTCAGGAGTGACAAATGAAGAAGAAGCCATTCTCAGGGCCCAGCAATTGGATGTGATTTATTCACAATCTGGGATCTTGTATGATATTATCCTTGAGGCACTAAGGCCTACCCATGATTTAGAGAAACCTAAGCCTGGACCCCATGCCGATGGTGTGGTTGGGTCCGTAAACTCTCCCACTATAGAGTTTTTGTCCAAACAGCTTCATCAGCTGTTCATCAAACATTCTACGACGGAGGCAGCAAAGGATGCCCCCTCACCCCAAAGTGCAAATGTTTTTGCACATACCTCTCAGAAGGGCAATTAGCAGCCCGGTGGGAAGAAGAAGAGAGGAAAGAAAGGGGAGGGAAATTAAAACAAGCAGAAACCCACGAATATGCTAATGGGGGAAAGAAAGAAAAGAAAAAGGTGAAATTCCCATGTAAGTTGTGCCACGAGGATCACCTCACTCACCTTTGTCCCCTTATGGAACAAGCCCAGAAGCTGCTAAAAGCTCAACAACCGGCTATCCTGAAGGATCCTTTTCCCCAAGGGTAGAACTCTGCTTCAACTTCTAATGTAGCAGGGGGCACTCCAGGTGCCCCTGACCCCAACTATATCAACATGGTTCGATCTTCGAATTTGCTATAGACTAGGAATAAAAACTACGAAAAATAGACTTCTGAGAAGGGTAAGTCTATAGGTGAAACTTCTAACCCCCTCACAATTGAGAAGCCTGCTGAAACTATGCCTAAGATACCGAAAGGTGTCTTTAAGAAGACCTTGCATAACCCTAATGCTAGGGCTGCTTCAAACTATTCCGTGGTTGAATACTTAGCCCAAACCCTGTGTGCAATGTCAGCTTTAGAGGTGATATAGAGCTGTCCTGCCCAGCGGGATGCACTCTTAGAAGCCTTAGGCAGCATGGACTCGTCGAGTCTCATGGAAAAATTTCACTTGTCTGATGTTAAAATTTGCCTACCTTACCATGTAGGCTTATCAATAGATGTCATCCATGGTGGAAAGACCATTGGAAGGGCAGTTGTTGATGAGGGTGCTTCTGCATGTGTTATGTCCTTGTCATGTTGGAAAGCTCTCGGATCCCCAGAGCTAGTCCCGTCAAACACTCTGCTTACTTCTTTCGATGGAAGGTCATTCCGTCCGCATGGTATCCTACCGGCTTTTGAAATCAAGCTGGCATGGAAAGCGGTGTCTGTTGAGGTAGAAGTGATTGATGCATGTTTGGACTATAATTTGCTTTTGGGAAGAAGCTGGCCTTATTCCATGTCCGCTATTGCGTCAGCCGTCTTTCGGGTGGTAGTATTTCCCCATGAATGGAAGTTGGTTACTGTTGACCAACTCGATTTTACTCGAAAAGGCCGCATGGAGTCTAATGAGTCCGCTGTGCCATTGGTTGATCAGGTCAAACCTGCTGCATAGAGCTTGGGGGATGGAATGTATGCATCACTGATGGGCACATTTGATCTTCCAGCCCCGATTAACTATATAGTTTCTACTAGTGTGGGGAAGTCCATAGCCACGGTTGTTGATAGGACTGATCCTTGGGTTCTCCCTCTCCCCCATGAACCAGAAGTGCTCTTATTGGCAGTGGAAGTGGCTTACCAAGCTATCACTCAAACCACTGTTGATCCCATTCTAGACCCTCTCACAGTCTCAGAGGACCTGGAAGAAGTCTATTTTACCACTTGGGCGGAAAACTCTTTGCACTCTACAGACTGTTTAGATATGGTTTTACC
Source organism: Pseudotsuga menziesii (assembly GCA_001517045.1). NCBI lineage: Eukaryota > Viridiplantae > Streptophyta > Pinopsida > Pinales > Pinaceae > Pseudotsuga > Pseudotsuga menziesii. The sequence goes on along the minus strand of LPNX010078537.1, from coordinate 303,172 downwards.
TTCTGATGAAGCCATTCTGGAAGTCATGTGTGGGCGTGGTAAGATCTGTGAAGATCTTCACCATCGATCCCATTTTCTTCCAGAGCTAAGTAGGATAGAAAATCAAGAGTTTCATATGAGACTGTCAGATGATGTTGATACACCCATCAATCCCTTACCAAGGGAAGGAATGTTTGTCGAGGGGAATATGACAAATATTTTCGCTAATATCCCTATCAACATCTCTGCGAATCCAGATGTCGTGGAAAATATCCATATAGGTGCAAACTACTCTCCTGAAGAGATTGCAATCTATACGTCCTTGTTCAAGGAATTCCACGACGTCTTTGCCTGGTCATATGAGGAGATGCCAGGCATTGATCCATTGATAGTTGAACATGAGATCCGAACATACCCTAACGCTAAACCTGTTCGGCAAAAGTTAAGACCTGCTAACCTATGTAAAGCGGCGGTTGTGAAGGCTGAAGTTGAAAAATTGTTGAAAGCTGGTTTTATTTATCCCATAGGTATGACAGAATGGGTATCCAACCCTGTTCCCGTTGATAAGAAGCAAGGGACCATACGCGTCTGTACTGACTTTCGAGATTTGAATAAATCCTATCCTAAGGACAACTATCCCATGCCATTTATAGACCAAATTATATATGCTTGCGCGGGAAGTGAAATGTTCTCGTTTATGGATGGTTTCTCCGGATACAATCAAATTCAATTAAAACCAGAATACCAACATAAAATCGCTTTCATTTGTCCTTGGGGTACCTTTGCATACAAAAAGATGCCCTTTGGATTGAAAAATGTCGGGGCAACCTTTCAACGAGCAATGAACTTTGCCTTCCATGGTATCAAAGCCATTGTCGAACCATACCTTGATGATCTACCTGCGCATTCTCGTAAAAGAATCGATCATCCAGATCACTTGCATCTAATCTTTGAGCGATGCAGATACTATAAGATCCGCTTGAATCCCCACAAGTGCATGTTCTGTGTCGAGTCAGGGAGATTACTCGGATTCATTGTCTCTAATAAAGGCATTCAGGTGGATCCATTAAAAGTTGAGGCCATTGTAAATCTTCCTCCTCCTCGTTCTATCAGGAAACTTCAGAGCCTGCAGGGAAAGTCTAATTTTCTTCGACGTTTCATTTTCAACTATGCCAAGATTACTAAGGGTTTCATGTGCCTGCTAAAACAAGACACCCCATTTGTATGGGATGAAACTGCACAACTTGCTTTCGAGGCATTGAAAAAAGTTTTGTTGTCAGCACCCTTACTGCGTCCGCCAGATTACTCTAGGGATTTTATATTGTATCTGGTAGTGTCCAAGTCGACCATTGGGGTAGTCCTGGTCTAGGAAGACGTTAAGCTCCAGGAGCATGTCATTTACTATCTTATTCGTGCTTTAGCTGGACCTAAACTTAGGTACTCCCACGTCGAGAAATTGGCCTTAGCAGCTGTCTATGCTGTTCAGAGGTTACGTCACTACATTTTACTGAGGACTATAATAGTAGTGGTAGATGTTAATCCTTTTCAGTATGTTTTGTCTCGATGGATCGTTGGAGGCAAATTTAACAAATGGATAGTCATTCTCCAAGAGTTTGACTTGGATTTCCAGTACGCTAAGTCTAAAAAATCCTTAGTTTTTGCTGAGCTTATAGCAGAATTTCCAACGGAAGAAGATGTAGTCACTGAAGAAGACTCATTCCCAGATGAGCATATCTTATTGATATCCACCTCTGACCCCTGGTACAAGGGTATACTTATATATCTCCAGACTTTGAAGTATCCCGCGGCTTCCTCACGGGAGGAACGACGTAAATTACGCCTTCATGCTAAGAACTACCTCATCATAGGTGATACTTTATATCGAAGGGGGGTAGATTCCATTTTGCATCGATGTCTTACCCATGAGGAAGCAGAGATTGTCCTGAATGATTCCCATAGTGGAGCGTGTGGGGGTCATTTATATGGGTTAGCAACGACCCAGAAGATACTACATGCCGGTTATTTCTGGCCCACAATATTGAAAGATTGTGTGGAAGCGGTGAAGTGCTGTCATCCCTGTTAGCTTTACACCAGAAAAATGTGGTCACATCCCGCTCCGTTATTTCCCGTTGTCTCGGTGGGCCCCTTCATGAAGTGGGGGATTGATTACATGATGTGCAACCCAGCCTTGGCTGGGGGGCACAAATATATCATTGTCACTGTGGACTATTTTACGAAATGGGCAAAGGCAATGCCCACCTTTAAAGCTGATGGCGAAATAATAGATTTCTTCGTGTTCAATCAGATTACAGCACGGTTTGGTAAACCCAAGGCGATTTTCACTGACCATGGCAGTCATTTTCAAAATAACATGATGACGAAATTGACCACTATGCTTGGATTCAGACAAGAACATTCATCTTCATACTATCCTCAGGAAAATGGTTAGGTTGAGGCTGTTAACAAGACTTTGAAGACTATCCTCAAACATACAATTGATGCAGTCCGTTCTAACTAGCATATCATGCTATACCCTGCTCTTTGGGCATACTGAACTAATGTAAAAACTGCTATGGGTTTCTCCCCTTTCCAACTCGTTCATGGAGTGGAAGCCATTACCCTGGTTGAATGTGAAATCCCATCCTTGAAAATAGCTATTCATGTGTTACCCAATACGACAGAGCTTGAAGATCGTCTAGTACACTTAGAACATCTTGATGAGCAGCGTAGAGATGCGCTGACAACAAATCAAGCTCACAAAAATAGGGTCAAAAGCCAATATGATAAGTCGGTCAAGCCTCGGATTTTCTCTGAGGGGGGACTTGTTTTGCTCTGGGATCAAGACAAAGAACCCCCGGGGGTAGGAAAATTCAAGGCCATGTGGTTAGGGCCTTATGTTGTGTCGAAGGTCTTAAAGAAGGGCGCATATGAATTAATTGATTTTGATAGGAATAAGCTGCCCGAGCCTAGAAATGGGATCTACCTGAAAAAGTACTATGCTTAGGCTTAGCGCTTTTTCTTGTATTTTCTTGTATGTATTTTTATGTACACTAGTTTGTCGGTTTGTGTTTTTTATACCATCTACTGGTTGTTTCAGATATCTTCCGAGAGGTACGTAGGTTTTTCTGATGGCGCCAGTTGCCACACTTGTAATCTTGCTTCAGCGGCATGGGTCATTTATTCTCCCTCAGGACAGTTAGTTGCCTCAGGAGGTGCTTGCTTAGGTCCTGCTTCTAATAATGTTGCTGAGTATAGGGTTGTAATTGAGCTTATATGGGATGCTTAGTCACATGGTATCAGCTAGCTGGAAGTTCGACTGGACTCTCAACTAGTGGTTTCCCAGCTCAATCGAGCTTATCAGGTGTAGAACCCTATTCTATTACGTCAGTTCAAGCAAGTTAGGTTGTTGGAAAGAAATTTTGAATTCATTACATTCAATCACATTCCAAGAAATCATAATTCATTAACTGATGCATACACTAATTACATTCTGGATTGGCATCTAAAACATCTTTCATAAAAATATACAGCATACACATAAAAAACATTTGTAAATAAACCAACAATATATACATATATATATATATGTGTGTGTGTGTGTGTGTGTGTGTGTGTGTGTGTGTGTGTGTGTGTGTGAATATGTGTCTATAGATAGGTCGAGTCTCTGATCCTTAGATCCAGTCATAACTGTATAATATAAAAAAAAATTAACAAAATATGGATCATAGTCCGTCAAATGCCCTAGATCTAAGCTAGACTACCCTGGTCACTTGGACCACCCTAGTCCCCCTGGTATCCCTGTACTTTGGCTTCTTCAGCCTCCTCGGCTTCGGTAGCCTCAACAACATCTATGTATACTAGAACTGCTCTGGACACTCGCCTCAAAAGGCGTATCCATAAAGGTGGAACTCCAACCACAAACTCCTGCATGACGGCTGGGATGTGCTCTATCCGCACGGTGGGTACTCTCTGGGTAAGCTTGGCCAGCTTCCCCTCCAGAACCCTAATAATCCCCTGGTCTTCGCCTAAGACAGGATGCACATACATGCGTGGATGCCCTTCAGGACGGACCGATCCAATATCTGCATTTTGACATGTTTATAGGATTAGAACTCTTATACATATGTATATATCTCTATATTTTAAAATTCATAAAAATTTTAAAAACTTGAAAATAAAAAATTACCTAGCTCTCCCCATGCTCCTCCTGGAGGGAGGATAAGGTCTGGATCACCTCGAAAATCCTCCCCAGCATATGGAAACTGCTCCATTGCTAGAAACTGCCGCTCCCACCAAAAGTAGAAGTCATCATCATACACACTCTGCACTGAGCCACCTCCTTCCTGGCAGAGGAATATATCTCCCCATCTGCTCAGCCTAGGCTGACGAGGAGATCAAACTGGTAGGGGTATTGCAGGGCTCAATCCTGGCACTGTCTTGAAGAATAAGGAAACTAGTATTCTAGAATATCCAAAGTTCTTCCTCCTTCCTCTCTTGCAGTCAGAGAGTTGCTTTCTCAAAATCAGGACAACTCTCGAACACCAATCATATAAAGCTCCCTGCATGCAATCCACTGCCAACCTTGTCAAAACCCCAAAAATTCCGAAAAATTTAAATTTTTTAAAATAGCATATAATCTCATTCAATGCAGTCATTAACTTTTTGATTAGTTTATGTTACTAGAATTGTAACTGAATGATCTTTTATTATACTTAATCTTTAAAGATGAGTTTCTTGTCAGTTACTGATTGTTTTCTGTTTGCGACCACAAGGTGGGTTTGTCATGAAGGACTGGGCTTACTTAGCTTCCGAGCTAACGCAGCAGCTTTTCTTCTCTTACTGATATACAGGTAAGATGTACGGGTCGCTGCTAACCAATCTCGGAAATTTACAACTCAATTTGCTGTATAAATTTATTTTATGCAAGTATAATCATGCTAGACAGATTAACAGACTCTACAGGTAAATCTTTTACTAAGCTTTTCTTTTGAGATTTAAAGCTAGAGAATTGAATTCTACTTATAAAAAATTGCAGGTAAATTCCTTTTACTAACAGCTAGCATGGTAGAAAATTTCAACATCTAAGATTAACCTCTGTTATTTATAGTTACTGCAGCGATGCCATGTTTAGATTGCAATAAAGTCAGGTTTGCATTTGTAGATGTAAATGCTATGATATTACAAGTATCGACCTATACTTTTCCTTACTTTCGGCAATTACAAGGTTTACTGTTTGATACATGTTTTCTCTTAACATTTTAAGGGTTTGCAATGTTTGGAAAACTACTTTTATTTCCATGATCGACAATTGAATAAAACCTATAAACACCTTTAGAATTAATCCTAGATTATCATAATTAAACTCATTTATGAGTTTCCAGACTGTACTATTAACAAGATTGGTTATAATAATTTATACAAACTGCCTAACATACACTCACTTACACTATCTTTGTAAATCTTTGAGCATGACGGATAACAGAGGTCTAATTGTTACCATAAAGAATCTAAGACTATTAAGAGATTGTTATTATATTAGTAATAACAAGTGAAATGGACTAGAGTAACCCAACTCAAATTTAGTGGGTTATATAAATTGATTTCTACAAGTTATAGTCATATAAAAAGAGGATGACAAGTCTTTTACCTTCAATGTAGACTATAGCAACTGGCATTATAGTTGTAGAATTGTAAACAACTATACCTAACATTACTCCATTATTTTATAGACTTAAAAGAAATGATAAATCTCCTGTCTTCACTTGAGACTAGGGTAAATGGCAATATAGTGGTAAGTTTTTTTTAAAAACAACCACAACTTAAAATTATACCCATATTCTTATAACTTTTATAATTAAACCAAATCCTCTATGTCTAAATACTCACAAGACTAAATCTTGAACAATATTTATAATGCATAGTTTTAATATTTATAATGCATAGTTTTTAAGAGCATTATTTTTAACGTTCGTGGTCGTGAATTATGTGGCAGGTGATACCATGGTATAACGACCCTAAGGGATCTCCACGCTATGATTTTGTTGGAAAAACAATCAAATGGCAGACTCGTCGTGGAACATTAGAACTCGACCCATTGCATGCAATGTATTAAAGTACTTACGTGGTCACTCCTCAGCCAAGCACTGATGTTATAAAACCGTTGACTCAACCCTAATTCGTCATTTCTCCTTCGCCTTCGGGCTTGGTCGCTCTGCAAACCCTCCTGGTCCATTTTGCGGTTGCATTGTTTGATAGAAGCTTCTATGCTGCTCCAGTCCTTTGTGCTTGCCTTCTGCACCGTGTGGGAGTTAATAGCTTGCCGTTGGCAGTTTTAAAGTTGTTAAAAACCTAGGGTTTTCCCCCCTTTGGCACCCATTGTCGGCCCTGTCACTGCGTAGAGAATTTCTTCGACTCCATGTTGTCAATGCCCTCCCTGGTGATAGGTATCCTTCGCTCCAGCGTGCTCAAACTTCTTGGTGTCAAAGGAAGGGTTTACGCTGCCTCTTCTCATGGTTATCTGGCTATTTTCGGTGGCTACACTTCTGTTACTCTCGGAGGTAAGTTACAGGTTGTACCATCACTTTTCCATTTTAAGAATAGTTTAGCCATTAAAATGATAAGTTTTTAACTAAAATGCTACTCCTTCTTTTGCAGGTTTGGTTTCCTGCTTGTGGAGTGGAAAACGCAAGATTTAGGCTGTTGGCTTTTCCCCGGTAAGCCTGGTCTCAAACATGGCGTTCCTCCTTGCTGGTTTTTAGGGCTGTTAGTGGTTGGCTTTGAGAGACGCGACTCTTTGGTTACCTCAGCTCTGTTCAGTCTTTTAAACTGTATGTTAAAATGAGTTTTTAATAGGATAAACCCCTGCGCTTATGTGAGGGTGTTACGGCTTAGGTCGATATTGTAATTATTAATTTTCCTTCTGTGTTAAAATATTGTATAAGAAGTGCTGGGCTATAAGCCTGCCTGCGGATGAGGTTATGACCTCGACTTTTTGTTTCTGTTACTATACTCTTGAATAATCAAGGTTTTTACCCAGAGTTTTGTAATATAACAAATTATAATGATTTTCCTGTATCTTTTGGTTTGTTACTGCATGCAATTTAAATCAATGCTTTGTACAGGAATAAGTAAAATATGGGTTCATAACAGCTTATACTGTGGATTTATAATGCGGCCGTAAGTGAAAATATTGTCTTAACTCTTAATATTTATTTTACTTGTATAAACTGGATTTATAGGGTTTCAACCCTAATTTTTACAGTTTGAGATTAAGTTCAGTTGCTTAATCTTCCATTAAAATTATAACTCTGTTGGTAACTGTGAGTAAAATGAATGAGTTATACCATAATGGTTAAGCTCGATGTTCAAGCCATTTACTGTTCTGTTATTTTCTTTTGTTTTTTTTAAAAATAATAACTGGGTTATTTTACTATTGATAAACTCCTTTTTTTATAAAGTTACTGTTAGGGTTATGTACCTTGATTTATTTGTTATGTATTAACTTCTTAAATTATATATAGGGTTTATACCCTTATACCAATATCATAGCTGTTGATACTACTTTCTTGCATTATTCTTGGTCATGTTATAATACTGTAATTTATCTTATTATAAAAAGAATTCTGTAGTCAAAGTACTCTCCAGCTTATTATTAAATAGATTTATTGTTAAAGTTTCTATACTGGCTTTATACCTTGACTTCTATTTATTAGAAACTGTAAATGCAAGTGCATACCTTTCAAATTAGGTAAGTTTGTTGTACTCTTATTATATCTTACTATTGTCTACAAGTATTATTTAATTATTTTGTAAAACACAGAATATAAATAGTTTATAAATAAACCTTATTTATTTATACATCGAGTATAAATAGTTTAGGTTTGCAAATGTAATAAAATATTATTTTAAGTGTTACATTAGTAAGGCTTTTATATTGTATGTAAGATAGATATATTATTATTGATACAATAACGATATTACTTCTTACAAATGTCTCTATGATTATTATTTAATGTTGTTATCCAATGTTGATTTGGTCTAACTATTTAGTTATAAAACCTGAGTATTTTTACATAATACTCATACAATATTTAAGTTTATTCTCATATACATATATATAAATTCCTATGTATATAATAACATTTATTTACCATATTTGAAAATAGAATAACAGTTTTGTAATCTGTTTAAGCTTAGCTGAAATAAAAGAAGATTCAATAATTAAATAACTGCATTCTTAACCAAAATACAGACTAACACCACTAGGTTTTAACTGTAAAATCAAACTAATAAGTAATTACATCCTACTGTCAGTATTGTCTTTTTCAACATTAAGAGGTTAGATGCTTTCAAACTGGAAGATAACAATTATAAAATTTAAACAGCTGAAATACTTAGTCTATCTTTTCTTTATTACAGCTAGCATTTACTGGAACAAAGATACAGTACTAAAGTAACTAAATAAGAAGCTCGGTTCAAAAGGATGTTACTTTCCAATACCGAGATACTGTGCTGGAGTACGGTCTGGTGAACCCAGATGTGGAAAAACACAGTAATTCTTTAACTCAACAACAGATTAATTACTAATAACTTGAGATTTTTACATTTCTAAACTAACTAACTCTTCAGTCATATAACCAGAACATAACATGCAACCATTTATACTCATTAAACATAAACAGATAAGTGACAGAACCTATTTAAACTAGGACAGCAACAGCAATGGGAGGTCGTTCCTCCCTACCAACTCCTGGAGAGCGCTCAGACAACGACTCCTCAGGACCCCCGAGCTTGCTCTGGTCTCCCTGGATGGAACTAGGTGCAGCAAAGTCAGATACCAGTATTCAAACTCAGTATTAACTCAGAACTATCAGCCAGTTCTCTCAGCCCAAAAATCTGTAATGTAATCAAGTTACTGCAGCAATCCTCCTAGAACAACTTCCTTACTGTATTTCCCTCTTCCTCAATGAATTTCCTGAATAACATTCACCTGAATGAATTCTCTCTGGAAAATTATCTGAGCCCCCAGCTCTCTTCATTGAGTACTTTTAAAAGATTGCCTAGGTCTTTTTGGGTTAACTGTCATTTAATGAGCCACCTGCTCTGATTCCACTTTCTTGGGGAATCATGACCCCAAATATAGGGAAGTTGCCACCTGCAACTTAGGAAGTGTTTGAGGATGCTGCCACTTGTCTTTTGCCTTTCCACCTAGTTCCATCCACCAGTTTGACCAGTAACCTCTTTTTAACAGCTCTCCCATGCTGTTGTCTCCACAATTTATGTATTAATAATAAAATATTCTGAATTACACTCCATTTCTGTTGACTCTGCTGAGTCATCAATTCCTACTTAGCATTAAATTTAACATAATGTCTCAGGAATATAATAAAACAATTTACATAATTTTACAAAATTGGGGTATGTGACAAATCTCATTTGGTTTTTTGTAGTGAGATGAAGAGAAGATGATCTTGCAACCCTCACTATGGTACTTTTTAGTACCTATAGAGGAAGATCACGTATATGTGCAATAGGGATGAAACTCCCTCTCTTTTGGGTACCTAGTGCGTAGTATATATCAATGTAGTTTTGGACACTTAGGGGATCACCGCCTTTGTCGATGCCCTCCAAGTTGACTGGAGCTCCCCGTCGTGATAGATCGGCAATGAAGTAAATATCCTCTGAGGTAATCTCCAAGGACTCACCTTGAAGGTCAAACATGCCTAAATCATGGTCCTAATAGTTTATCATGAACTCTAGCAGGAGGACACTGACCCACATAGGTGATGTGCAAAATAACTTCAATAACCCACTTGAACGTAAAACATTCACCATGGGAGCATCCTGGAGTGCTTCTTGATCCATATCTTCATGCTCACGCTCCCTCCACTCAAGCACCATCTTCAAACCTAGCAAAACAACCATTGTGAACCTTTAGTTTCATGCAAATATTCATTTGTTGGACCCTAAATATTTCTTTTACTCTTCACGCAGCGTACGCGACTGTCTAGTTAGGCATGTTGCGTACTATACGCAACTGTCCTTCAGGGAAACCCGCGTACAGAATGCGTGTACGCGAGTTTCAATATAGCCAACTTGCGTACTCAACGTTCCTTGCTTAAGAGCACTCAAATGTATAAAATTGGGGCCTAAATTTAAAATTTGCTAGGATCAAATTGAAGAGCTTGGGGTGTAGTCTTACCTGACACTTGCAGAATTGGATTTCATCCACCGGTTTGTCCACATCGATCGAATGAAGGTATAGGTGAAAAATTGCTTTTTATGGCTAAAATTCAAAATGGTGAGTTTTATTTATGTTTTTGAACTATTTATAGAAATTAAATTTCTCAAGTGGGTTTTTTCCCTATAGTTCACATTTTATCAAACTAATACCATTCCCTTTTGCCTTGTAACGGGTTTTTCATCGTTCTAAGGTGTTTTTTTCTCATGTAGGGTGATTTTGTCATTTCACATGTTGGACCAGTGTTCACCCTCACAGGGGTGGTAGTGGATGCGTGAACGTTGGGTCTACACCTTAGTTTCCTTTTTATGTCTCATCGATCACCGCATTGTTTCCTTTGGGTGCTATTGTCATGATCATTCCTCCCTATATCCTATAGTGTGGATTCTTTATTGACTATTTTGGGTTGTTTTGGTCTAATATGGTTGTCATGTAGGATCCATTTTTCTACACTCTTTCCGAGGTTTCGACCCGTTCGTGCCTATCACAGGTATTATGTCTAAACTGGCATATAGGTTAGGATTTCACATCCGCTTGCACTTATACATTGCCTTATGACCGTTCCATCTGAACCTTAGGTACGAACCCATTCCATGGTATCACGGAACCTTCATGCTGCTGTTAGAAGTGGTACTATGTGAATGGTAGAGCTTTCCTATACATGGGTGTCCTAGTTAGCTCCCCTTTGCATTTGGTGCCCATGCCGTGAGTCCTCTCTTAGGTCCGGGAGTCCGTTGTATAGTACTGCCATGACATTTTTCAAGAGCCTCATACTCCTTTTGATCTTATGCTGGCCTGTTTCCCTCCGGACTCCCCTTATGTCAAGTTGTGAATGAACTATCATGAGCTTTGCTTGCCTTATTGAGCTCTATACCGGCTCCCCTGACATTGCGTTTCAGCCATATAGCCCGAGCTTGTCTCATTTCTAGCCATGCAGAGCCATTTTTATATCCTTTGCAGCTTGATTCCCTTTTTACTGGGAGGGGATTTTCCCTCGAGTGTCGATATCCTACACATGTATCCTTGCAATGAGCATAGGTATGTTCCACTGCTTGGAACTAGTTTGTTTGCCTTGATGACACTCGTCTCCTCCTAGTTTGTAACTATAAAGCTAGTTTATTCTTTTTTCAAGCTTTTCAAATAACTGAAAAAGTCCAAAAAAACCAAAAAGCCGGACAAGGAAAGATGTTATCTTTGGCAGCTGTCGAGTCGTGTCACCTTTGAACAGAGCACTGTATATCACATCCATTAGTTGGGTTATAGTTTGACTTAGGAGCTGTACTCATTTATCTGAGTTTATCTCCACCGATTGGTTAAGCTTCCAGTCCCTGTGGAGCCTCTATTGATGCCTCCTGTGTCACAGAGATGTCCCAGTTTGTATATTGAGTCTATGCTGCCTTCATTTTGTCACCATACGCCGTTATGCTCTTGTTCGAAGGAATTTGAAACTTGTGTCGGCCATTCCTCAGTTATCCTGACTTTCCATGTCGGCCATTCCCGGTACAGTTACCGGTTCGTGTACGTTATGATTGAGTCCTTCCACATTAGACAGCTTTGCTGAGTACCTTGTGTTGGATGATGGGGGATGCCTTAATGCCCTCCTTCCAACAGATTTCATCCCATCGACTTCAGATCATTTATTTTGGGATTGGAATCTAGAGTAATTTTGAGTGCCTTGAGACTTGCAGTCATCAGTGGTAGGTTCTCTCGCCATCGATAGTTTCTTGGGAATACATCAATGTCCCCTGATCGATGGATTCTCTCAAGTGTTTGACCTCAACACATCTGTTCACACTTGTTAGTTTGCACTCTAGTACCTTGATTCCCATTTTCATTATTGGTGGGTTATCTCGCGTCTGTTAACGGTATACATCAATGACCGGTAATCAGACGATGGACTACTATGTTCAACCTCGACACCTCTATTCGCATAGTAGGACATGTACTCGTAGCGGTTTGTGTAGAAGACCTTCCAGACCGGTGGCATCTCTTATATGCTACCTCCTTGATCGTGCCAGTGTTCATGAGATTTCAGCTCTCGTGACTTGATTCCAGTGTATGTCAGACATTTCCAGCCACTATGGAGATCTTGATCTATTGTATATCTTCAGCCATTTTGGAGATCATGGTCCTTTGTATATCTTCATCATGGAGATTCTGATCTATGTATATTGTACGTGGTGATGACCACATATGTGATATCATGCATTATGCCTATTCATGGCCATTGTACTCTTATGTATCTGGGACTGCTATATGTACTTGCAGTTATATGTAGAGTTGTATAATTGTACTATGCTGATTGGGTGGCTGGTCTTCCATTTGGGATCCTTCATCACTCCACTTATGGGATGGACTTATAATGTATTTCGGCCATCGTATGACCCCTCTGACCTCACACATTAGGGGGCATCTGTTATAGCCGATTTCACCACTCTGGGTGAATCACACTTTGTATGGCCTTCCCCTATCCCGCTGCAGACTCTTTAGACCCCATGGACCATATTTTATCCTTTGATGTTACCTTGATCATCCCTAAAAAAACTATATAAAAGATGATATACGCGGCTTTTTCCCCGATAACTGCGTACATACGCGGGTTTGACTCCTATAACCGTGTACATAGGGATGTGTGCATAAGTCCAAAACCTTTTGGAGTTTTCCTTGACTTGGATCCGACTCATTCGACTCCTGGCCTTCCATATGCCTTGAGATCACTCAGATTCGACCCTTCATTATCCCTTGTGAAGCTATATAAGGATCCCCTTGGTACATTGAAGGCATATAGAGAGATTGAAGCAAAGAAACTATAGTCCATTGTTGTCGGAATTTATACTTGAGTCTGCATCCCTTTGTCCCTTTGGAGCACTGTTGTGCTCTTCCCAAGCTTGCCTTTTGCTAGTGAGCTTTCTATCGAGAGATGGAGGATTGAGGTGGTGGAGGCCCAAGTGGGGGATTCAGTTTCTCCGGTTCGCAGACGTGCCGTCAGAGGTTGTATCTATCTTGTAATATCTGATTTATATTAATAAGAACTATCTTTTCCTGTCCAATGATGTGTATTTGATTGAATGTTGTATCCATTGGAATATGTCAAATGCTTTTACATTATTGATTATATATGCTAGAATAGATCTAACACCATGATATATAGTATGCTTGTATTGTTTACTTGTTGTTGAGGAAGTATTATATCAATTCAAGCTGAAGATTGGAAAGCTCAACGGGGATCTACTTCAACCGTCCGGAATAAGGTACGAGGTCTGATTTTTTAGTGTTATACATTTTATTTCTATTGCATATTGGGAAAGATTGATTTCTGGAGTCAAGTTTGTCTGTTGTGGTACCCCAAGCCATAAAAATTTCTCTCTGTAACAGAATTGGCGAATCCGCTGGGGATGTCCCTTGTTTTTATTTGGGGTTTACGGGCACAATGAGCTTGATATTATTGATTTGCTCTTTGTCTCTCCTTGTTTCTGTGTCGCATTTTATAGTATGTTCATCCATTGACACTCCCCTTTATTGGTTTGGCCCTTGGCCTTCTTTTTACCACTGCCTTCTCTGTATACGCAGGTTTTTGGCCAAAAGTCGCGTATACACGCGGATTTTTGGCCAAAAGTCACGTATACACGCAGGTTTTTGGCCAAAATCCGCGTATACATTTAGGTTTTTGGCCAAAAGTCGCGTACATACGCAGCTGTTGTTTATACAGTCACGTACATACTCCCTTTTGGTGAGTTTGATGTTGTGGGAAGTTGCTGGGTGGGTTGTGAGTGTGGTTGGGTCTTCCTTGGGTCTGAGGTTGTTTGTTGGATGCTTCTTTTGTGACCAGAGACTGCTTTTTCATTGATTTTTCTTTGAAAGTAGTTTTAGTCATTTATTCTTTTTGTTTTGCCTTTAGTGCATTACTCTTTTTTTTCTCAGTGTCTTGCTAGGCTTGTCTTTTATACTTGCCGTAGAGGCTGAGAGTTTTAGATGACTTGGATTGCATTTTTCATTCTTTTATATTGAAAAATACAAAGTAGTTGCACTCTTAGTTGCATCTTAGATATGGATTTGAGGAGGTACTTGCATTGGATTGCTTGGATGAGAGTTGTGTTTAGGCTTTCATATAGGAAGGATTGCATTGGCATTCGGAAAGGAATATATATTTATGCATCTCATGTAGTGGCATACCCTATTTTTCATTTGACAAAGATTGCACTTAGCATTGTTTGTTATGGTGTGCATATTTATTTCACTGCTGAGTCATAATGTCACTAGTTGCACGGCCATTTCCCTTTGAGTAATTTCAGCCAATTAAAATCAACGCTAATTAAAATGAATTACACTCTTTTCTTTTCTAGGGTGCACCAACAAGCTTAGGTTTTAGGATCTTGGAATAGTTCATTGTAAGTCAATTCTCCAAGATCACTAAACAACAACATTTAGGTGTCTGTCCAGGGAGTGTGTGAAATCCTTGGTATAACCATCATTCTCAGGATCCTCCTCTCAAACAGGAGTTAAGCACGAGGCAGTGTGAGCGGTTATTGATTGGGATGACCCCTAGTCATAACTGAGTAGCACCGGCGATATTGCCAAGATTGTATTCATATCTGGGGACTCTTTCGGGAGTTTCGGGCTTTGCTACCCTGCCCATACGGTCAATACCGCCTGCGACTGTCCGCCTGAGCTTTTATTATATTAAGGTGACCTTAGTGACCTTACCTAGGATATCGAGGGGGTACTTGTAGAGGTTATTCTGCAGGTGTCCCGGCCAGGTAGAGGTCGGACAGCACAGTTGCTTTATGCGTTGAAGCTGAGGGCCACTATAATTGGTTATGTACCTCTGCTTGTAGTGTATGGGAGTTTCAAGCCTCTCCTAGGCGAGACATACCTGTTGCATTCGGGAGCTCACATATCCTCCCCTTGGTTTGCTTGTATTTTGGCTGTAGATTTTCTTAGGAGTGTGCTCTGTGTGCGCTAGTTGGCCTTTGGGACCATGGTTACTTGAGTATATTTATGCTCTCTTGAGTTTGGGTCCTTTTATTTTCGGCATGCCTGGTATCTTATCACCCGTCCTTAGTCCTAGTACGGACCCTGGTGTCAGACTTGGGGGCATCACAACCCCTTACCGTGCTCATAAATTTGGGAATGGTCATCTTCCATCCTCTACTCCATTTGTGGAGGATTTTTTCCCTTCGCTCGGTCTTTACACCAGTGTTCACCCTCACGGGGGTGGTAGTGGATACGTGAACATTGGGTCTACACCTTAGTTTCCTTTTTATGTCTCATCGTTCACCGCATTGTTTCCTTTGGGTGCTATTGTCATGATCATTCCTCCCTATATCTTATAGTGTGGATTCTTTATTGACTATTTTGGGTTGTTTTGGTCTAATATGGTTGTCATGTAGGATCCAAATTTCTACACTCTCTCCGAGGTTTCGACCTGTTCATGCCTGTCACAGGTATTATGTCTGAACTGGCATATAGGTTAGGATTTCACATCCGCTTGAACTTATGCATTTCCTTATGACCGTTCCATATGAACCTTAGGTACAAACCCATTCCATGGTATCACGGAACCTTCATGCCGCTGTTAGAAGTGGTACTATGTGAATGGTAGAGCTTTCCTATACATGGGTGTCCTAGTTAGCTCCCCTTTGCATTTGGTGCCCATGCTGTGAGTCCTCTCTTAGGTTCGGGAGTCCGTTGTATAGTACTGCCATGACATTTCACAAGAGCCTCATACTCCTCTTGATCTTATGCTGGCCTGTTTCCCTTCGGAATCCCCTTATGTCAAGTTCTGAATGCACTATCATGAGCTTTGCATGCCTTATTGAGCTCTATACCGGCTCCCCTGACATTGTGTTTCAACCATATAGCCCGAGCTTGTCTCATGTCTAGCCATGCAGAGCCATTTTTATATCCTTTGCAGCTTGATTCCCTTTTTACCGGGAGGGGATTTTCCCCCCAGTGTCGATATCCTACACATGTATCCTTGCATTGAGCATAGGTATGTTCCACTGCTTGGAACTAGTTTGTTTGCCTTGATGACACTCGTCTCCTCCTAGTTTGTAACTATAAAGCTAGTTTATTCTTTTTTCAAGCTTTTCAAATAATTGAAAAAGTCCAAAAAAACCAAAAAAACAAAAAGCCGGACAAGGAAAGATGTTATCTTTGGCAGCTGTCGAGTCATGTCGCCTTTGAACAGATCACTGTATATCACATCCATTGGTTGGGTTATAGTTTGACTTAGGAGCTGTACTCATTTATCTGAGTTTATCTCCACCGACTGGTTAAGCTTCCAGTCCCTATGGAGCCTCTGTTGATGCCTCTTGTGTCACAGAGATGTCCCAGTTTGTATATTGAGTCTATGCTGCCTTCATTTTGTCACCATACGCCATTATGCTCTTGTTTGAAGGAAGTTGAAACCTGTGTCGGCCATTCCTCAGTTATCCTGACTTTGCATGTCATCCATTCCCGATACAGTTACTGGTTCGTGCACATTATGATCGAGTCCTTTCACATTAGACAGCTTTGCTGAGTACCTCGTGTTGGATGATGGGGGATGCCCTAATGCCCTCCTTCCAACGGATTTCATCCCATCGACTTCAGATCATTTATTCTGGGATTGGAATCTAGAGTAATTTTGAGTGCCTTGAGACTTGCAGTCATCAGTGGCAGGTTCTCTCGCCATCGACAGTTTCTTGGGAATACATCAATGTCCCTTGATCGATGGATTCTCTCAAGTGTTCTACCTCAACACATCTGTTCATACTTGTTATTTTGCACTCTAGTACCTTGATTCCCATTTTCATTATTGGTGGGTTATCTCGCGTCTGTTAACGGTATACATCAATGACCGGTAATCAGACGATGGAATACTATGTTCGACCTCGACACTTCTATTCGCATAGTAGGACATGTACTCGTAGCAGTTTGTGTAGAAGACCTTCCAGACTGGTGGCATCTCTTATATGCTACCTCCTTGATCGTGCCAGTGTTCATGAGATTTCAGCTCTCGTGACTTGATTCCAGTGTATGTCAGAAATTTCCAGCCATTATGGAGATCTTGATGTATTGTATATCTTCAACCATTTTGGAGATCATGGTCCTTTGTATATCTTCATCATGGAGATTCTGATCTATGTATATTGTACGTGGCGATGACCACATATGTGATATCATGTATTATGCCTATTCATGGCCATTGTACTCTTATGTATCTGGGACTGCTATATGTACTTGCAGTTACATGCAGAGTTGTATCATTGTACTATGCTGATTGGGTGGCTGGTCTTCCATTTGGGATCCTTCATCACTCCACTTATGCGATGGACTTATAATGTATTTCGGCCATCGTATGACCCCTCTGACCTCACACATTAGGGGGCATCTGTTATAGCGGATTTCACCACTTTGGGTGAATCACATTTTGTATGGCCTTCCCCTATCCCGCTGCAGACTCTTTAGACCCCATGGACCATATTTTATCCTTTGATGTTACCTTGATCATCCCTAAAAAACTATATAAAAGATGATATACGCGGCTTTTTCCCCGATAACCGCGTACATACGCGGGTTTGACTCCTATAACCGCGTACATTGGGATGTGTGCATAAGTCCAAAACCTTTTGGAGTTTTCCTTGACTTGGATCCGACTCATTCGACTCCTGGCCTTCCATATGCCTTGAGATCGCTCGGATTCGACCCTTCATTATCCCTTGTGAAGCTATATAAGGAACCCCTTGGTACATTGAAGGCATATAGAGAGATTGAAGCAAAGAAACTATAGTCCATTGTTGTCGGAATTTATACTTGAGTCTGCATCCCTTTGTCCCTTTGGAGCACTGTTGTGCTCTTTCCAAGCTTGCCTTTTGCTAGTGAGCTTGCTATCGAGAGATGGAGGATTGAGGTGGTGGAGGCCCAAGTGGGGGATTCAGTTTCTCCGGTTCGCAGACGTGCCGTCAGAGGTTGTATCTATCTTGTAATCTCTGATTTATATTAATAAGAACTATCTTTTCCTGTCCAATGATGTGTATTTGATTGAATGTTGTATCCATTGGAATATGTCAAATTCTTTTACATTATTGATTATATATACTAGAATAGATCTAACACCATGATATATAGTATGCTTGTATTGTTTACTTGTTGTTGAGGAAGTATTATATCAATTCAAGCTGAAGATTGGAAAGCTCAACGGGGATCTGCTTCAACCGTCCGGAATAAGGTACGAGGTTTGATCCTTTAGTGTTAGAAATTTTATTTCTATTGCGTATTGGGAAAGATTGATTTCTGGAGTCAAGTCTGTCTGTTGTGGTACCCCAAGCCATAGGAATTTCTCTCTGTAATAGTGGCAGCATGTCATCCTTGAACATAGCACTTTCTGCCTTTTTCGATACCCATGTATCAGTGTTCACTTTTAGTTCAGCTATTACTTCAAGTTTTTTACTCCTCCTCTTGTTAGTTCTACTTGGGGAATCTGATCATGTCTCCTACATGATAGATAAGTCTAGTTGTTCTATCTATCAAGTTAAAAGCTGCCTTGGGTCATCTCTGTGTCGTGCTCACTGTTCAAGGACTTACCTCAATATATGATCTATATCCTGATCCCATCATTGTCGTATCTGTTATCACTTGTGTCTCCCTTCCTTTACCCAGTTCCTAGTCACTGTTGTGATCCATTGGAGGATCTATTGCCTTCCTTATCATAGTATGGTTCCACATCAACATTTCCTGACGACGAAAACCTAGAGTTTTGACGATCGTACCTCAAGATTCACTTTCATCATGGGTTAATTCCTTTTCTTCAGTTGTCGATTATCGCCTATTGATTGACAATCTGTTGAATCCGCTCCATGTTCGAATTCAACCTACATCTATTCACATGGCTTGGATTGTACTGGTTCTTTGGGATTATTTTGAAGACCTTAGTTCCTTGTTTATGGACTAAGTTGCGCAAGATTATGTTCTACCTATGTACACAACTTCCAGATCTTTGAAGACTCATCATTATTGTATATCGTGGCTTCGATCCACCTTTGTAATATACGTGGTCTTGTACCCGTACTATATGATGTAATCAAAAATTTGTAAAGGAGCTAGTGTTCCAGTATATTGAACATAACATCCTCATATATGAATTTGTATATGACATTATTATGTATTTGTTTCAGGTACTACCTCTGCTACATTGGATTTTTGAGTTCTCCAAAGATAGAGATTATAATGTATTTCAGCCATAGCTTCCCTCTGACCTCACACATTAGGGGGCATATGTTATCAACCCAAATGGCACTTCTCCATCTGAGTGTCGACACTTCATATGTTGGCACACAAAAGGACATTTATGGATTGAAGGTTGCCTAAACACTATAGATGGGCATGACTTGAGATGCATTCACTATCCAACCAACTTTCCATTTTACCTTTTTATATGTTGATTGTTGTACGTGAATCTTTCCACAGCAACTCACGTACGTATGTGACTATCTCCAAAGCATCCCACGTATTGTACGCGAGTCTGTCCATTGCAACCTGCGTACAGATCTATACGCGGGTTTCCCTTATAGAAACTCGCGTGTCATACACGGGTTGCCAGTATCAATACTCGTGTACACATCTTGTCCTAGTAAGCTTCTCTATTCCTATAAGGACCTGTTGAGGCCTAGAAAATCGCAGGCGGCAACAGTAAAGGATTCTCCCCAATCAGCGTTCCCAACTAGCCCGCTGACTGTTTGGTATAGGGAATCCGTCCGGTTTGCGGTCCGGCTACCGTAGGTCAAAGTAACAACGAGGGTTTACCGGTTGCGGCCCGGTCCACCGGAATTTGTATTTTGACTTAATATATGCAATGCACATGCCTATCTAAACCATGCAGGGTGATAAGGATGCCGGGAACCACACAATGTGCTGCGCAGGTTCTTACCTCTCGTCTTATGTTCGCAACACCTAAATCACATATGCAATTATGAAACAAAATTAACTAACTATTTATCCCCGGGGAGCCAGAAAATCATTATTCGTCAGTAATGTACCACTTTCATGAATGTTAAACAAGACTACAGATAGCTGCGATTTGCGTTTAGCACACATGAATGAGAAGATATTCTAACAACCAGATAGCCAATTGTTATATACAAACACATACATTACTCTAAGTGAAATTTCCATAAATAAAATCAGAAATTATTCAACCAGACATAGGTCATAAAGTTAGAACAATATCATGATTCACAGACACAAGCTGAAAAACAAAGTAATTCATCTTTCTGCCGTCCATGGTACAACATTTGGAACACTTCACCGTCCTTTCTCCAACAGGCAAACCAAACTCTTTATTGCAAAATGAAGTAGTTCTTCTTACAACAAGTCTTCCAGTCTAACTGGGAAAAAGCCCCTTTTTCTTTGTCTCTCTTCCCTAGTTTTATACAAAAAACAAAAATGCTTGGGTTGCCCAAAGTGACCTTTGGGCTTCCCAACGTTCCAATTTCTCTCTAACCTTTACAAAATATTACATTCTACAAAGTTTGACCAGTCCTTCTCATTTGGAGGGGCCCGCTTGGTCTTCCAAAAATTTCCTCCATGCTACTGCCTCCTTGGCGAGTCCTTCAAACGATTGGGGTTCTAGGAATTGTATATTCAGCTCGAACTTATCTGCTTGCTTCTGAATGGCTTCTATCCTGGCCTTGTTCAGACGCACCTGTTCCTCCAAGAGCTGTACACTAATAGCTGCATGTCCAATTTCATTTCTCAGGATCAGCTCATCAAGGGCTCTGATGCATTGGACCTTGGCTTCTCCTTCCTGATGCCTCGTCTGTAACATCCCTGTAAATGTATCATGATCTGGGAATTCGGGTAACCTATGTTCAGCTTCCACTTGACAGCGATTGTAGGTGACAAGAGCTCTTCTAAAGAACTCTGTACATGCTCCCTTCGTTTTCTTCACTGTCTTCTGAAAGTCCTCTGCAGCAATAACAACAAACTCGATCAGGTCATGGTCCCGCTTTAAATTTTTCCTATCCTTAACTGATAGCCTAGCTGGGACTTCTTGATCATCTTCTGCTCTGATCATCCTTGAAGTCAGCACCTCCAGGATGTCTTGCGATCTGTCTACGAAATAAGATGCTGTATTTAACAATTCATCTAGCCTGCTATCAATTTGCAGGACTTTACACCTTTCTTCCTCCAGGGCCATTTGCAATTGCAGCATCCTAGCCTTCCGAGCCAGGATGTGTTCTCTGACTGGCTGCAGATCCACTTGATGCCCCTTGGCTGCCTTCAGCTGCTCTTGCAGATCTTTAACATATAAGGTATTGGATTCATAGATGTCTTTCTACTGAATAGCATGAATTTCATGCTTTGTGGCCTCCATCTCCCTAAGTACCTGCTCGTACTTTCTTTTTAATCTGTTACCATCCTCTCTTTCTTTCCTAAGAGTGTCCTTCAGTTGGCGGAGGTTTTCTTGGTCGAGTCTATCTCCTTCATCATTTGATCTACATTGTCCTCTGTAGCGTCTATTGCTGCCCTGCCAGCCCTTATGACAAACTTCGGGTCTTTATCTGTTCTGACCATCACAGCTTTATCAGATATCATTGTGCTGGTCGTTCCTTCAGCCCCTACCTTTAGCTCAGTTCTTCTCATGATCCTTTTGGTAGCCCTATCATAGTATACTGTGCTAAAATCGGGGACTTCTTCCCCCTTTTTCGGTGCAAAGGGCACTAAATGGAGCATGGGAGTAGGAGGAGTAACCATAGTGAGCACTTGCAAGGCTGGCACCTCAGGGTTTTCCTCACCCTGACTTTGGTCTGGTGGTATC
>LPNX010078537.1:239976-279300 GCA_001517045.1 Pseudotsuga menziesii | reverse complement strand
CCCCAATAAGATAACACGCGGGCGCAACTGCTGGGGAGAACGGAACTACCAACCCTAGCCGCGGGTAAAGAAAAACCCCGTTTACGAACAACAAAAAAAGCAGCCCGTAAATTCTTCATTATCTTCACCCTAAGTAACCCAGCCAAAACTTTGCAAAGAAGGGCTTAAGCTCCTACCTGGAAGGATTGCACGAATGAATAGGTGACAGCGATGGAGTCCTTGACCAACAGCTGGACGCGGGTACCGGTACGAAGCTCCACACAACTCGCTAGCTCGATAATGCGACAGCTCGGACGCGATAAAACAAAAAAAAAACAACCACGCGCCCCGTATATATAAAAAACTAGCACGTGCGATGAGTCAGATCAGTCGGGCCGGATAGGAAAGTCTCGACGGGCGACTCAACTTATCTATGCCCACAATGGCGGGGCACCCTCTTCACTCCACCACCCGCATCACCAAACAAAGGGCATACGCTTTAAAACGAGGTCGGGCGGCAACCGATTCATTTGTCGGGCGATCAGGAGTTTGGCGACCCCCGCAACGGCAGGTGCATCGTGGAAGCCAACATTCTCCATGGCGCCGACAAACGTAGTCGGCCATAAACCGCATCTCTCAATCCTTCATTGGACCGCAACGACGGCAAGGGCAGAGTTCGTCTCCCTCCGACGCGATATTAAGAACGCGCCCGCAACTGTTATATGACAACCAAGAATGGAGGCAGGCCCGCAACGGCGGGGTGGACAAACAACCGGGTTCCTGCAGCCACCCGCAACGGCGGGGCAAAAAAGATAGAGATGAGTTGAAAAGTTCCCGCAACGGCGGATCGGCCAAAGAAGAAACCTCCCGATCCAAGAAGATTTTGCAATGAACACTTTAAGGGTTATGCAAAAAAAAAACAAGTAGAAGCTCAATTTAAAATGAAAACATGAAAACATTGAGAAACCAGCTAAGTGAAAGCGCTCAAATTTCATGCAGGCACTTCGAAATCCATAAGTTGAACTCAAAAGGATGAAAACAAGAAAAGGACTGAACTAATCCAAAGCAAAGGAGGGTCCAAATTTTTTTTAGAAATTTGGGAAAACTGTTGCAGCTGCAACAGGACCATAACAATTAAGGACAGAGATAGGGGAAGCCACACCCCGAAAGGAAGCCTTTACAAGGATACCCCGAATGAATCCTGTCCCAGTAAACTTCTCTATTCCTATAAGGACCATAACAGTTAAGGACAGAGATAGGGGAAGCCACACCTCGAAAGGAAGCCTTTACAAGGATACCCTCAACAATCTCAAAGGAACGACATCTAACCATAAGAGGGTTCCAAGCAGTCAGCAACCCACTCAAGAGGCCAGAAGCATCTATTGCACAGAATTCCTAATTTGGTAAGATTTTGGAGAAAGCATGGAGAGGGGGAAGGGAACTACACATGGTCTCTTGGAGGAGAACCATATTAGGAGCAATAGAGATAAAAAGTGAATGAAGGCTACAGTTTTTGGCCTTGCCTCCTAGGCCTCTAACATTCAGGGACATAATCTTCATCAAGGAACATGGGGGGAGGAGACATTGCTCTAAGTCCCCGAGGAGGGTTACCCTTGGCTGCATTTTTTATACGGACAGAGAGTGGAGTGTAAGGAGGAGAATCCGAAGATAGACAAACAAAAGTATTATGAGGATCCTTTTTCTTTTTCCTTACAGTCACATTCTCAAATCTGATAGAATTTAGATGTAAGGTCAAAGGAGAAGTAGGTTTTTTGGTCGTAAAGACCGATAAGGATTTCAGAAGCGAAGGGTCCAAAAAGGCAGGTGATGATACAGGGCTAGATATCACGGGGTTAAGTGGGGGGAATTGTTCTGATAAGGAAGGGGCGGGAAGTCCTCAAAAGATGAAAGGGGAGGGAGAGGGGGAGATGATAAAGAGACAGGGGAAGACGGGGGATGCAAGGGTGAAGGGTTAGGCAAAATAGGTATGGGAGCAGGTGCACAATCGAAGGGGGTGAGGGGGGAAGGAGATACAGAATCCAAAGGAGAGTTCAACAAAGTAGCATGAGCAAGAGGAGAAACCAAAGTCCGTCCATTATCCAGATCATCTATGGCCTCCAACACATAATTAGGAAAGTATTCAAAGAGAGACATAGACTGTGAGTAATTACCTGTTTTCGGATGAGATGGAAAGTGTACTGAGGAGGGGCCGCATGAGATAGTAGAGACATCTTGGCTATAGTCCAAAGAAGTATTCATGGGCCTTGGATGAATCTTTCGGAAGTGACCCATTTCATGACACTAGTTGCAGCGAAAAGGAACATAGAGGTAATCCAATTTTTGAACCAACAACCGCTCCTTGCAAAGGATCTTGACCTATGTCAGAAAACCCTGTGAAACATCCATCTCCACAAGCACCCTCGCAAGCCTCTTGTCGAAGGAGAGATGAAAATCCACATCAATCGCTACAAAGTGACCCACAGTGTTTGCAATTCCTTCTAGAATACTCTTGTGCCAGAGGGGGAAAGGAAGAGAAGGTAGAAGAACCCAAAGATGGCGTTTAGTCACTTTTTCCTTTAGTGGGTCGAAATGAGCATGCCATTTGCCTAGTACCAGAGACCCGATGCCCACTCTCCAAGTAGAGTTCAATATAACCAGAGCATGGTCATCTTCAAGAAATATGAATACAATCCATCCATTGGAGAGCAGGCTAATAGTCGGGATGTATGAGATAATCGACTTCCAATGCTCCTGTGCCCAGTCCACCCAAGATTTCTTATTCATATGAACGTATTCCAATCTGCTGACCAAATCCTGAGAGCACAAAGAGTGGACACGCTCCATGTAGACATCATGTCCTAGAACGTAGCGAAATTTCCATTCCAGGGTCTTCATACTCTTAGCATTTCGCTTACCTCAGTGATGAGTCATGCCCTTCTTGTCATCCATGAAGAGAAACCCAGGAAGTCAACCACAACCCATTGAGATGATATCACCAATATCCCCAGCCACCAAAACCTTCCCTGTCTGAACCCGCACGGCCTGAATACAACTCAGGTCAAACCCCAAAGGAGAGATAAACAAAAGGGCTATCAAGAGTAACCAGAGCAAGACCAAAAAACCACATGCAAAATGCAACAAGAAACCCTACTGATAGACAAGGGTGTCAGTGAAAACAAAACATGTGAATTGGGAACCTCCCCAAAACAAGCAAAGGGAAGGAAGTATACCCTAACTCGAAAAGAAAGGACAAAAAATGAGTCAACCCTAAGCTGAAACAAAGCCGACCCACCATACCAAAGGCTCACAGAAGAAAACCCGAAAAGAAGCAATGAATAGAAACCGTGGAAATAGGATAAGGACAAGATTACAGCCTGAAAACCATACGAGTAGTGGCGAAAAGGACGGACCCAAAATCTGACATGTGACGGAGCAAACCCCAGAAGTCAACCCTGAAGGATGACGGGAGCAGACCAACATGCCAAAACAAGCGACGTAAAATCCATGCAAGCTGATAGCCTAGGATCAATGCAGAAACCCCAAAATTGGCATCTACAAACAAATAGAAAATTCCCACTTTTTCTCTTGGTTGGTACTAGTCCCCTTTGACAAGGGAGGGACTCCAAGACGTCGCCCGCAGCACTGGAAAACCAACACAGAAGCACGAAACAGTATCCGCAAAGGAGATAACAAGGAAAACTAGAGAGAGCGCAAGATCGTAAAAGGGTGGTTACAGATAAACCCAGAGACAAAGAAGGGAGATAACCCATAACCCATACAGAGACAAGAGAGATAGCTCAGAGAAATAAAGCAATCGAGAGACACCTAGAAACTCCACCCGAGGAAAACAAAAGCATGACAGGCAGAAAGGAAACAATAGGGAGCTCCAGGGGATCTTGAGTGGCAGGAAGGACGAAAATATCTTAGGTAAAGCCAAGGAGTAACCACAGACCCTGGCCATGGATACGAGCAGAATCCTCCCATAGAGCAGCAAAACCCTCAAACAGCGCTGCCATTATCCCTCCCTCAAACAGACCAGAGAACTATGAAGTTTCTTTTTGGCTCATAAGAGAAAAGATGAATTTATGGTTAATTGTGGAACCCAAGTTAATATTGTGAAAATATCTCGGCGATTATATGGGAGAAACCATGAAATAAAAAAAAAGGAGTTGCAACAGATGTGTTTCAGATTGTAATCAATTCTACTCTAGTTAAAATAATAAAGAATTGTCAATTCTTTGTGGACGTAGCCCATTTTTTGTTGAACCACGTATATTGGTGTCTCACTTGTATATATTTATTATGTGTTTCTTTCTTTGAATGTTGTTTCAAGTGATTTATGTTATTGCTTAGTAAACATGTCATTCTAATAGAATAGATGATTTATTAAGATGTGGAAAGAATGAGTTGATGAAAATATGTATTTGGAATGTAATGATAAAATGCTACTTTGAAACTTATAAATATGTGTTCATATACAATAATACATAAGTTTAATGTTAAAGAAATATCTATCAATAAATGTAGTCAAGATAAAGATGCTTGACGTGTGTTTACTTAAAGAAGAATCTATGGCATTCAAATTATTAAACTTATGTGAAATTAGTTAAAGGTTTGGAATTATGTTGGAAATTCCAACTCTTATGTTTTACAAATGTTGTATGTCTCCTTAGCAGATAAAAATTATGTTAATTACTATGCTAAGTGAGAATGAGATTAATATCATCACAATTACACTAATCACCTCGTTAATGGTTAAGGAAAATTTTTAGCACCCATTCTCCCAATTAGTTTATAGATGATATTGGGTATGTTGGGTTTGTTACAGAACATATCCTAGTTATAAATAAAGCTTAATGACACACTTGTTTAATTAAATATGATTAAAACATCCCTAGGTAATTCCTAACAACCATCCCTTGTGAAAATTTATAGAGGGTAATGGATTTGAAGTATCGTAGACAACCTCATTCTAGTGCCAGACCGACACACCGATGGAGCAATGTATTTTATGATTCTTGGAAGAGATGTGTAGCATGTTCAAGTATTAGATGGCGGGACAAACCCATAGCCAAAATATGGGATAGAATCCTTATCAGAGTCGCAACAGGGAGCTCGAACAAAATAAGAAGAACGATCAACACCAATCGTCCACATTGAGGGGGTAAGGACACCCCTGGATAAAATGAAGTCCATAAATACAATTTACCAAAATTTTCAGGGAAGCAAGAGGGGTAGGTGGAAAAATCGTTGTTGGTGGGAATTAAAAGGGCTCTTAGCTTTAAAGAATACACCACTAATGAGAAGGCACAAATAGATATGAGTCGTTTGACAAAGAAAGCACAGACCTAGTGGATTAATGAAGAGAAAAAGTTAAACATCGAGACCTTGTAGAACCCAATACCTATTATACAAGTGTAAACACCAATAAAAGGTAGAATTCCATGCAATAATGATAGAGGGGATGGCCAATACAATAATATGAAAAAGAGTTTTAGTCATTGGTCCATCGCATTGATTACATGGAAGACGATGATAGGAAATAAGAGTGATTTGTTCATGGGATGGATTAAGAGGTTCTTATAGATGTGGCTATGTGGAAACCCACCACCAAAGTAGAGACTTCAAATATAGCTAATTAGGTTAATAAAAATATTGGTATGGGAACACATCAACAAGTACAGGCACAAGCGTAGCTACAAGCATGGGCATGTACAAGCATGGGCATGAGCACCCAAAAAGAATTTTGGATCGGCTGGTNAATATTGGTATGGGAACACATCAACAAGTACAGGCACAAGCGTAGCTACAAGCATGGGCATGTACAAGCATGGGCATGAGCACCCAAAAAGAATTTTGGATCGGCTGGGACCATACAGATTAGGGGCACTGGGAGAGTTAGTTACTAGGGATATAATTTAGAGGAAGAAAATATGGGTAGTATTTCCACCACTTCCCCTACCAACTCATAAGCCTCTCCATATACTACAAGGTTGAGTTATGGGTGACATCAACACCTAGGTGGAAGTTTGGGTAGAAGTAGTGGTGGTTGGTGAAAAATAGTTTGCATAGTCCCAAATGTGGTTTCATGTTTTATATGTCAAGGTAGGTCGGAGATGGTCGTCAAGATGAAATGACATAAGGATTTCAACCACAAGGATAACATTGATTCCATGTAGCATTTAAACATCATCAAGCATAACACCAGACTATAGGTATGGAGTCAACATGTATAATCAAAGGTATTCCTTTAACTATTTTGATATATTTGGGGGTTGTTGATAGCTCCACCCCTTCAACATTATAAATATGTGGGTTGGGATCCCAAGCTCAAAGTGACTTTCACCAAGTACATATGGATTTTAGATGAAAACAATTAGTAGGCCTATTAGTAAAGAACTATATAGTTAAATTAGGGTATTTTTATACTAAAATGAAACTGTTTAGCAGTACTCTAGGTGCATATGATGTAATAATGGAATTGTATTGGTTGGAATCCCATCGAGACCTGGTATACTATTATGAAAATAAATTATTTCGCAATGATAATTTTGGAGAGTTGGTCGTCATTGAGGGGCTTAAGTGGGATATTTATCTATGGTTTATATATGTTTCAAAAGTAAATAAATTTATGAGCAAGGGGTGCAATATTTTTTCCATAGAAGCAGTAAGCAATGGAAATAACACCTTCGAGGTGTCACACCCAAGCCTCTTTGAATTTGCATATGTCTTTCCCCCTAACTTATTAGCATTACTTCCAATGAATGAGTTTGACTTCACCATTCCCATGAAACTTGGAATATAGAGAATATCAAAGACACCTTATCGAATTACAGTACCGAAACTTAATGAATTAAGTATAACATTCAAGGATTTCATTGACCAAGGGTTGATCGAACCTAGTGTAACACCTTGGGGGATACTATTGATATTTGTCAAAAAGAAGGATGTTACCCCTTAGATGTGCATTGATTATCAAGATTTGAATAAGGAAACCTATATAAAAAACTGGTATCGTATTCCCAATGTGGATGACTTATTTGATTAATTGAGAGGATCTTCTTCATTTTCTAATATCTTCCTACAATCATGCTACCATCAGTTAAGGATCAAGGAATACAATGCCACTAAGACCACCTTTCAAACAAGGTATGGACACTATGGATACATGGTGGTGATTTTTGGGTTATCAAATTTAGTGGTAACCTTCATGAACCTAATGAATAGTGTGTTCTGGAAGCATTTATACCTATTCATGCATGTGTTCCTAGATGACATTTTAATCCATTCCCAAAATTAATGAGAGTATAGGGAGCATATGAAATTAGTACTTCAATGCCTTATAAAGCATAAGTTATATGGGAAATTGTCCAAATATACCTTCTTTCATCAGGAGATTTAGTATTTGGGACACAGTATTAGTGGTGACGGAATATTGGTTGATCCAAGGAGAATTGAAGCCATATTAAGTTGGTATCTACCAAAAAATTCTAAAGAAGTTTGTAGTTTTATGGGTTTAGATCGGTTCTATAGGATGTTCGCCAAAGGATTCTCTTGAGTTGAGACATCTATCACAGCCTTGCAAAAAAAATGGGGTTAGATTTGAGTGGATGGATAAATGTGAGGAATCCTTTAATGATATTAAAAGACATTTAATGACTTATCTACTTCTTAAAGTGCCAATCATGGACAAGGATTTTGTGGTTTGCATTGATGTATCAAGAGAAGTTTTGGGTGCAGTCTTGATGTAAGAGGAAGGGGTCACTGCTTATGCATCCCGCTAACTCAAAAACCACGAGGTTAATTGTGAAACTCATGATTTAGAATTGGATAAAATTTTCATGGCCCTCAAGTTGTGGATCCATTACTTGGTAGGTTTCCAATTTGAGTTAAAATCAAATCATCATAACCCGGAGTACATATTCACCAAGAAGGATGTTAATGCATGTCAACGACGTTGGAGAGAGTTGTTTAGTGAATATGAATTTTGGATCTCCTTCATTAATGGAAATGAGAAAAAGGTAGCCAATGCAATAAGAAAGAGCCCATATATTTGGTTAGTAGTTTCCATTATAAATGATCTCAGAGATAGAATAAAGGGCCATCTAGTCAAGGACCCATGGTACCTTCAGGATCAAGCTACTTTAACTAAATGGAATATTTTATTAACCAAGTTTGAAGGATACTCATTGGATAACGATGGATTGATTATATTTAAGGGAAGTATATATGTGATAAGTAATGATGAACTTATAAATTTGGTAATGAACAAATACCATCGAGCGTTATACTCATTCCATACAAGAGTGTGGAAGATGAATGAAACCTTGAAAAATGAATTATTTTGGGATGGAATGAAAAGGGACATAATGCAATATGTAGCTCATTCTTTGGAATTCCAACAAGTTAATTCCAAACACAATCACCCACTAGGGATAATTCAACCATATGATATGTCCGAGTCAAAATGGAAAGTTATTTTTATGGACTTCATGAGGATCTTACCTACCACTCCCCAGAGACATGGTTGTATTATGATGGAGGTGGTGCGAATTTTACTTCAGTAAAAGGAACCTATAATGCACATGTTACCACTCAAGTCTTCCTTCAATAGATAATCAAACACATGGGGTTCCTTGAAAAATAATTTTATATAGGGGTTCTTGATTTATGTCTAGACTTTGGTAGAGCCTCTAAGGATCCTTGGGTACACAATTAAATTTCAGTATGACATATCATCCTGAGACATATGGTCAAACTAAGAGAGTTAACTAGATAACGAAGTACATGTTTAGGATGTATGTCATGGACCAACATAATTAATGGGGTAGATATACCTTTGTTAGAGTTTTCTTACAATAATAACTATCATAGATCCCTCGGCCCCGCACCATATGAAGTATTGTACGGTAGGACTTATAGAACTCTTATACTATGAAACAAAACTTCTTTGTCTGAGTACTGAAACCAAATGTGTCGGTACACAAAAGGACAATGTGGATTGAAGTTCCCTAAACACTATAGATGAAGTAAAGCCTTATTACATATTACTTCCTTAATACTTGCCCATGTTTATAAGAAAGTTTGTATTGCACTCGCGACTCTTCTTGTGACAAGTCGTCTGTCACTCACGGGTATGCCCATATACAACCTGCGAGTCAACTATGAAATGTTGTAATCATGACTTTCCTTCATAGAAGTCGTGATTCACTCATGACTTACCTATATATGCACCCGCGAGTCCCTTACCGATAAAAAAAAAAAAAAAAAAACCATGATTAGTCTAGGGGTGGTTGGGTTTAAAATCATAACTTCCCCAACCCCCCTAACCATCATAGGCCTCATAACTTCTCCTCATCAGCAAGTATAAATAGAGGGGAGGAGCAGAGGATAGGGAAGAAATTTGGAAGAGCAAGGTTATGCTGGAGGATTCATTGGAAAGAGGAACAAGAGAACTGAGTTTCTTGGTCAACAAAGAGGCTTGTGTCAAATAGGGTTGTAATGTTCCCTACAACTTCTGAATAAAGAGCGAAATTCTTCCATATTGTCTTTGCACATGTTATTATTGTTATGAATTATGAAATGTATTTCTATTAGTTCTTATATATAATTATAATATTTTCATCTTTATCTATATAACAATCAAGATTTATGTGGAGGAAAGCAAATCTCTTTTGTAGGTACAGAAGGTCAAAAGCTTGTGGAGCATTTGAGAAATAAGGATAAATCTTGGATCAAAATATTGGTAATAAGTTACACATTTCATTCATCCTATTTCTCTTATTTATGTTTTTGTAGTTCTTTATGTCTACAAGCCAACACCTAGTTTGTTGGTGACCATAGGACCCCAAGACATAAGGTAGATATCCCTCACAACATAATTGGTGACTCCCTTGGGGAGTCTAGTTTGTGTTGGTGCCTTTCCAATTAGGTTTTTAGTCTAGTTTTTTGCAATTTTGTTTCTGTGGTGATTTGCTTTTATCTATGTTTCAGTCAGTACTGTTATGTGCTTAGGATCCTTGGTCCTTTGATTTTTATTTTGAAAATTTTTAGAGTCACTCATGGGTTGCTGTGTTGATATTCACGAGTTTCAAGTTGTAATCATGGGTTTCCTTCATAACAATCACGATTTTCTAGCGGGTTGTCCATTGGACAGTCACAATTTCATGTAGGAGGTGTCCAAAATCTAGGTTTTTCCCCTGTTTTGAATGTTTTTTTATTTTGAATACTCATGTAGGGTACTTCATGAGTCAATATTGCTCTGTAACCTGCTGCCTCTCACCATACCTTGTCTTACAAGTTCATGTTGAGTAGGTTGGGGTTGAATTCGTGTGCGAGTATGTTTGGGTCTTTACTCTTAGCTTAGTTGGTTCAAATGTAAGTGGTTCTGTGAGTTATTGACTTCTCTAAGTTCTCTGGTATCCTTGTCTACGTTTGATTGCTTTAGTAGTAGCCCGAACTTGTCACTTTTTCAACCATTTTTATCTACTTGTCTTTTAAGGTTAGTAGTTCATCCCATATAGGGTTTTATGCCATATTTGCAATGCTTGTTAAAGTTGTGATTATAAGACCTGAATACTCTTTCTTGCATCTATCCATATTCATAATTTCTAGCTTTCTTAGTTGCATTAATTTGCATTATATTTTGAATTTTGAAAATAAAAATAAAACAAATAATTTGTAGTTGCATTATAAGTATCATATAGGCTCTATGTACGCTTGTTTTTCAAGTATTTTTCAAAAAGAAATTATAAAAATAAGTCTTGTGTTTTCCAAATTTATTAATCAATTTCATTTGTTTTTAAAATAAATAAAAAATGAATGCTGAATAGCATTTGTTTTTGAAATTTTTGAAATCATCTTTGCTTTCAGTTGAGTCAAAACACCATGAGTTGCACTTCCACCACCTTGATTAATATTACCTTTAAATGAATGCTATAAACTAAAATTTATTAGCAACACTTTCTTTCTAGGGTCATACATCAACTAGCTTAGGCTAGGATCTTGGACTAGGATATTTTTTAACTATCCAAGATCATTTGAACTCATACTTAGTGGCTTATAATTAGGTAAATCCAAGTTTTCAAGATATCAAACGGAAATATCCTCTAACATAGGATTTAAACATGAGGTCGTGTGAGGACTTAGTTGCATAGATACCCCTCCAATACTTCGTTCAAGCATAAACCAATATTGTTGTGCGTATGAAGGTTCTTTGAGTACCACCTTTGGGCCCCATGATGTGCTGGTGCTGTCAGAATTTTGGGCTTAGCTACCCGACACATGGACACCAGTCAGACCTGCGACTATTTCACCAGAGTCTTGTTGTAATATTGGTAGCTTTAGTATCCAAACTTTAGGATTATTTCACGGGTGATGATGGAAGGCTATTTCCACTGTACCTATGGAAGATGTGAGAGGAAACCCTAGATAAAAATTTGGTAGGGAGGTTTGGTGATTCAAATGCTTGCACCCAAAAAAATTATCATGGGACCCCGGGTAAACGTTCTCTTATCTTCATTGGTTTGTTTTGGGCCCTAATAATCCCAGACGTTCATTTGGAAGGTGTATATTTCACCTGCCTATGTTTTTGATACTTAGGAATTTTTAGTAGTGTGCTCTATGGACTTCCTGTGATCTATTCTAGCCTTTAGGTGTGTGTTTTAAATATTTATCCATGCCAGGATCAACTTCTCCGTAGGTCTCGAAGGTTTCAAAACATTCCTCCAATCTCCATAGTGGAGCCTCCACCGCCACCTCAAAGACGGAGATTAGATACAAACGGTTCTTTTGAGTCGGTTGGAGTCAGTCAATGTCTAGGGGAACTTGAACTTCATAATACTCAGACCGATCACTTTCCTATGAAAATTGAATATTTGGAAGCTCAAGTGTTTGCACAAAATTATAATCCACCTCTAAGTGATTTAAATGGTCTCGTTTTAGTACAATTTTATCCTTTTGGTTTTGGTGTTCCCTTGAGTACTATTATGTCTATCTCAAGAGAAAGTCTGGGGTATGTGTCTACCCCCACTTCATCCATGCTATTTAGTGGAGTCTCTCCTTCACCTGCGAGCACTCCTAGTCCAAGTATCTCTAATGTACCTGTAGTTTCATTAAACTTTAATTCATCGACTTCGGTGTCTCAAAGTGCCTGAGTGGTTAATCCATCGACACCCTTAAATGTTGTTGGTCCTTCTGGTGTAATGGTCAATGGGATTCCTAGTGTACCTTTTACTTCTTATATGTTCTTTCAGATTGCTCAAAGTGGTCCTAGTGGTTCCACTTCATTCGTCCAAGTATTTCTGTGGTATAGGGGACACATCCTTCCACCCTCACCTTACGTAGGTCCATCACCTGCTTATACTGGTGTGTCATCTGGAGGTTCAAACCCTTTTTCAGGGTTCAACTTCCAGAATTCTAGTCAAGTGTCATCTGCTCCTTTTGGGAGCACGCCTTTCTCACTTTTTAGTGGGGGGATATAAGTTCATGTGTCAGCAACTCCAACTTCGGTTGGAACCAGTTCAACACAATATCACACACCACAAGTTAGTAACCCTTTGGCCTTTGGGTGGAACCCTTTTCAAAACCTTGCTAGTTCTTCACAACCGATAGCTGGGGGAAACCCCAAACTCTCTTTTGGGAGCCCTGGTGCAGGCACTCCCTCACCTCATACTCCTCAATACCAATATCCATCTCAGCCCCGTTCACCCTCCCTAGAAACTTTAAAATTTCCATACTTATCGAAACTAATGAATGACCCTGTGTGCCATGATACGACTTGGTTATCGGTCCTAATTAAGTTACCTTCATACATTCCTAAGTTTGAAAGGAAAACTAGCGAGGACCCATGTGACCATGTCACAATGTTCCATTTGTGGTTCTATTCCAACTCACTGAATGACGATTCCATTTGGTTGAGGTTGTTTCAATGAACACTGACTAGTGTAGCGGCAAAGTGGTACATTTAACTTCCGTCGGCCACACACAGAAATTTTCTTGATTTGGAAACCATTTTCTTAAATCACTTTCAAATTCCTGTTCAGTATGATGTCCGTACAGACCTTCTGTCAAATTTTCAGCAGACTAAGGACAATCATATATCTGATCACATTCAGGAGTGGAGAAGGACAACGATGCTTATCAAATCCAATATTCCTCATGAGTTCTTACTGGAATGGTTTTTGAAATCATTATTGTCATATATTTCAAAAGACATTTCCACGTCGGGAGTGACTACAGAGGAAGAGGCCATTCTCAGGGCCTAACAACTGGATTTGATATATGTTTAGTCTGGGATTCTATATGAAATTATCCTTGAGGTGCGAAGCTCTAATACATACTTTTCCAAACCCAAGCCTGGACCACATGCTGATGGCGCGTTGGGTTCAATTGACTCACCGACTATAGAGTCACTGGCTAAACAAATCCATGAACTGTTAGTGAATCAATCTACATCGGAGAAGCTAAGGCTTGCACCCCCTCACCTAAGAACATGAATGTCTATTCAACGCAATCTACCAATAATGACACTTAGAATCCTAGTGGGAAAAATGACAAGGGGAAGAAGGGCGAGGGGAATAAACACAAACAGAAGCCCACAAACAATGTTGAGGGGGGTAAAAAAGAGAAAAAGAAGGTCAAATTTCCTTGCAAGTTGTACCAGGAAAATGATTTTACCTACCAATGCCCCTTGATAGATCAAGTACAAAAGTTTCTAAAACAAAAACAACTGGTCGTCCTAAAGGATCCATTTCTCTAAGGACAAAATGCAATTTCTAGTTCAAAATATGATGGGGGCACACCAAGTGCTTCTGCCACTGATTAATCTTATATTAATGTGGTATGATCCCATTATTTGCTACAAAATAGAGTTAATAATTATGAATTAGATACTCAACAGAAAGATAAGCAAACTACCGAGACATCATTCCCTCTCTTGATTGAAAAACTGGCTGATGCTATGCCTGAGATACCGAAAGGTTTCTTCAAAAATACATTCCGCAAACCTAATGTGAGGGCTGCTTCAAACTACTTAGTTGTAGAATATTTACCCCAAGATACTTGTGCGATGTTAACCTTGGAAGTGCTCCAGAGTTGTCCTTCACAACAAGATGCAATCTTGGAATCTATATGCAGTATGGACTCCACGAGCCCGATGGCTCATTAGAGGAAATTTGGGGTCTAAAATGGGCCTTATAAGAAAACGTGCTAACAATAAATTTTGTGAGTTGGAATTTAGGAACCAATAGAATTTTAATAAAATGAGTCAACCATAATGGTTGAATTGACATATTTGTCATAAAAGAAAACTACTATTTTTGTTCGTATTTTCGACATATCTCCCTGCGTTTTTACTCAAATTCCGAGTGGGAGAGCTCGTTGGATACGAAATTTAATTCCACATCCAATGAGTAACCACATTGCATACTTTTTATGGACCCCGCTACCCCAAAAATAATAAATGCCTGAAAAAAGGTGGAAAAAAGTAGTTTTTTTCATTCTTCCTCCAAAATTAATAACTATTATTTTATTATTTTAACTATTATTTTATTATTTTCCTTAGGAGGCCCATTTTAGACCTCAAATTTCCTCTAATGAAATTTAATCTTTTTGAGGTTAAACCACGCCTACCTTACCATGTGGACTTTTCCATTGATGTTGTCCATGGTGGACACCATTGGAGTAATGGTGATTGACGAAGGTGCGTCCACATGTGTGATGTCTATTTCATGTTGGAAGAATATAATATCTCGTGAGTTGGTCCCATTAAATACTTTGTTGACTTATTTTGAAGAAAGGTCTTTCCGTCCACATGGTATCCTGTCATCTTTCGAAATAAAACTGGTAGGGAAAGCAGTCTCCATGGAAATTGAAGTAGTTGATGCTCCTTTGGACTACAATTTACTTTTGGGGAGAAGTTGGGCATATGCGATGTGTGCTATTCCATCATCTATTTTCTGAGTCCTTGTGTTTGCACACGAAATAAAGTTATTTACTATTGACCAGCTAACATATACTCGAAAGGGTCGTTTGGAGAATCCTAACTATACCGCACCCTTGATTGATCAGTCGCGCCCAACAAATGAAAGTCTGGGAGCTGGGATGTATACATCGTTGATGGGAACTTTTGATATACCCAGTCCCATAAATTAGTTAGGCTCGATGAGTGTTGGGAAGAATATCTCTATGGTTGTAGATAAAACTGACTGATGGGTCCTCCTTTCGTGAGAAGAACCTCAAGTTCCCTTATTAGCAATAGAAGTAACTTACCAAGTTATATTTGATGCTACTATTTATTCCATTATGACTTCTCAAGTCTCAGAAGAGTCATATGAAGCTTACTTAACGACATGGGAAAAGAAATTTACATATTGTTAAGACTGCTTAGACATGGTTTTTCCATTTGACAAATACATTTTGGAATTCATGATTGGACTTGAGAAAATTTATGAAGATATCCATCACAAGTACTACTTTATTCCAGAACTGAGCACGATAGAAAATTCTGAGTTCCATGTGAGACTAGCAGAAGGTATTGATATTCCTATTAATCCTTCCCCAAGGAGGGAATATTTTCCGAGGGGAACATGGTAGACATTTGCACCACTATTTCGATCAATATCTCTGCAAAACCTGATGTCATGGAAAATGTGCATATTGGTGCAAACTGTTCTTCTGAAGAAATTGCCAATTACATTGCGTTATTTAAGGAATTCCCTAATTTCTTCTCATGGCCATACGAGGAAATGCCATGCATTGATTCATCAATTATGGAACATGAAATACGAACTTACCCTAATGTAAAACCTGTTCGAAAAAATATTAGACTTGTAAACCTGTGGAAAGAGGCAGTCGTCAAGGCTGAAGTGGAAAAGTTGTTGAAATCTGGTTTCATTTACCCGATATCTCTGACAGAATGGGTATCCAATCCCGTTTTAGTAGATACGAAATAAGGGACTATATGTATCTATACATTTTTTTGAGATTTAAACAAGGCTTGTCCCAAGGACAACTACCCCACGCCATTCATTGATCAGATCATTGATGCCTATGCGGGTAGTGAGGTGTTTTCGTTTATGGATGGTTTTTTGGGCTACAACCAGATTCAGATCAAACCGAAATACCAAAAGAAAACTGTATTCATTTGTCCATGGGGTACATTTGCGTACAAAAAGATGCTTTTGGCTTAAAATATGTCGGAGAAACCTTTTAGCATGCAATGAACTTTGCTTTCCACAATATTAAGCACATTGTTGAACAATACTTAGATGATCTTCCTGCCCATTCTCGAAAGAGGAAGAATCATCCAAATCATATTCTCTTAGTTTTTGAACAATGCATACACTACAAGATCCACTTAAATCCTCATAAGTGTATCTTCTACATTGATTTCGGATGATTACTCAGTATCATAGTTTCCAATAGGGGTATAAGAGTCGATCCTTTAAAATTTAAGGCGATTGTTAATCTGCCTCCTCCTCGAACCATATAACATTTGCAAAGTCTACAAGTAAAGTCTAACTTTCTTCGACTATGTATCATGAGCTATGGCAATATCACCAAGAATTGCATGCGCTTGCTTAAGAAAGAAACCCCGTTCCTATGGGACGAATCTGCACAACAATATTTCGAGGCATTGGAAAAAGAACTACTATCATCTCCTCTCTTATTCCTGCCAGACTACACGAATGACTTTATATTATATCTGGTTGCATCCGAGTCTATGATAGGCATAGTGTTATTTCAGGAGGATGACGAGCTTCAAGATCATGTTATCTATTATCTCAATCGCGCTCTGGCTGGACCTAAATTGAGGTATTCACATGTAGAGAAACTAGCTCTAGCGGTAGTTTATGTCGTCAAGAGGTTGAGACACTACATTATACTAAGGACAACCACAGTGGTTGTAGACGTAACTCCATTTCAATATGTATTATCTCAATGAATAATCAGGTAAAATTTTAACAAATGGATTGTCATTCTCCAATAGTTTGACCTCGATTTTCATTCCGCAAAATCTAAGAAGTCCCTAGTATTCACATAATTGTTTTCAAAGTTCCTAACCAAACAAAGCATAGTGATAGAGGATGAACCATTTCTGGATGAGTACATTTTCTTGATTTCAACCTATGATCCTTGGTACGAGGATATAATAGTGTATCTCTAGACTTTGAAATGTCTTACGACCTTCTCAAGGGAAGATCAGCGTAAGCTAAGAGTAAATGTGAAAACTAACTCATAATCAATGATACTTTATATAGACGAGGGGTAGACTCCATCTTGCGTCAATTCCTCACCCATGAGGAGGATGGGGTTTGCCTAAATGATTCTCACAACGAAGCGTGTGGGTGTCATTTATTTGGGTTAGTAACGTCCTAGAATATCTTGCGTACCGGTTGTTTCTAGCCCACCATCTTCAAAGATTTCATGGAAGCAATGAAATGTTGTCATCCATACCAGCTTTACAGCAGAAAGATGCGGTCACATCTTGCTCCTCTTTTCCCCATCATCGCGGTATGTCCCTTCACTAAATGGGGGGTTGATTTCATGACTTGCAACCCAATGTCTGTTGAAGGGCACATGTATATCATTGTCGTTGTTGAGTACTTCATGAAGTGGGCATAGGAAATTCCTACATGTTGTTCAGGGAAAGTCCTACCATATGATCTAGGGTATGGTATCACCAACATATCAAAATTAAACTTGCAGACAGTCAACTATTTGAGAATTTGATAGAGAAATAAGGAAGAAAGTAAGTGTACCTTGTTTATGAAGGCTGGTCCTAGCTTTCTTGTTCAATCCAAATTCTCCAACAACTCAGAGGGATCTTCACACATGAAAAGATATAGACCTTCCTGCAATATCTTAGATGTTATATAAGAGATTAATGAAATACTATGATTGAAATAAGACAACAAGATAATTCAAAAATCATAACATATAAGAATACTAGTGCACCAAATTGGAAGAAAGTTTCTCTTTATTAATAAGTAGTGCTGAAATATTACAACCAGTATCTGATACAAGTCCTCCTCTACTAGCCAAGTAATTGAGTTCTGCTGCTCCAAATATCCAAAGGCAATCCACCAGCATAAATTTGCTCTCTTTTTTTATATCCCTTACCCTCTATTTATACTTGATGAATGAGAGGAGTTACGAAGGTTGGGATGGTTAAGGAAGTTGGGAATGTTATGATTACGGGCCCAAATGTACTTAACTAAACTTGTTTTTATTTTTAAATTTTTGGATTATGGCACTCACGACTATTGATATTAGCAAGTCACAAGTCACTCATGAATTTTATAAGGTCAACCCGCAAATGCAAAATATGATCAAGTAATAACAGGTTGTGTATGTAGCTACCTGCAAATGGTGCATGGGTTTCAATGGAAATAGTCGTGAATGCACCTAAAGATCCTTATAAAAAATAGGCAAGGATGACAAGATGAAGATGTATAAAGGAAAATGCACATCTATAGGATTTGGCTACTTCAATCCACTTTGTCTTTTTGTGTACCGACACATTGAGTGTCAGTACTCGGATGGAGAAGTTCCATTACACTAGATAACGGATTCCCCCTAATGCGTGACATAAAAGGAGATCGATGATCGAAATAAATTACAAACATTTTTTTGGAGAAATCAATTACCAAGGATACAAAGAAGTACCTGAAACATACATATCAAATTTATGTACAAAATCATTTATGAGAATTCCATGTTCTATAAAGAGGAACACTAGCTCCTTTACAATATTCAATTGCATCATATGATACAAGAAACAAGGCCACACATCTATTACAATGGTGGATCAAATCCACAATATACAATGATGAGTCTTCAATATATGGAAGTAGTGTTGTTGAACATAACACAATCTTGCACAACTTAGGTTATAGAGGTATGAACCTAAGGTCTTCTTCCAAATCTATAGTAACCAGTACAACTCCTACCATGTGAATAAATGAGCTTAAGTAAAACATGAAAGGAATTCATCAGAGTGTCAGTGAATGAGTAATGCTGACAACTAAAGGAAAGGAGTTCACCAATAGAGATAGTGAATCCTTAGGTAATATATTAAAAAATATAGGTCTTTGTCTTGAGGAGATGCTGATGAGAAAATATAGTAGGAGGAGGAAGGAATTGAATCCTTCAACATATCACAAGAGTAACTAGGATATTGGATGAGGCAATATAAACACAAAAAATTCTCAGAGATGATAATGGTGGGAATCAGGATGACCAGATATAGGTATAGATCTTTGAACAGTGAGCGCGACATAGAGATGACCCAAGGCAGCTTTAAACTTTCAGATAGGACAACTAGACTTATCTATCATGTATGAGACATGATTAGATTCCCCATGTATAAAGGACA
Source organism: Pseudotsuga menziesii (assembly GCA_001517045.1). Taxonomy (NCBI): domain Eukaryota; kingdom Viridiplantae; phylum Streptophyta; class Pinopsida; order Pinales; family Pinaceae; genus Pseudotsuga; species Pseudotsuga menziesii. Next base: position 259,943 of record LPNX010078537.1, on the reverse strand, counting down.
AGTGGAAGAGTACAAACACGAAGTAAGAGCTGAGCTAGAAGTGGAAAACTAAGACATGAGTATCGAGAAGTTTAGAGAGTGCTTTGTTTAAGGATGGAATATTTCCGCTGCTTATAACCCAAAGAGTGAAATTATTCCTTTCCTTTCTTGTTGAGTTTTAATGCTTCCAAGAAAGTAAACTCGAGTCTCGCTTCATTTTTGACAAGCTTGAATATTTGAGAGAATAATGCTTTATATATCACTCAGATTCATGGATTTTGCGACCCCAAACTAGTAGATGCTCGTGGGTGTTTTCATAGTTTTGAGAGTCTAAAAACTTTGAAGAGGACTCTAGGGGGGCGCTTTTTCGTACAATTTAGTCTCTTGAGGCCAAAAAAGTATAAAACAGTCCACATAAGAACTCTCTTAGCTCCCGAAGGAATAAGGTATACCTTTTTCGTACTTAGTCGGCAAGGTCTGAAAAATGGGTAAACTATCACCAAACTGATGCACCTTAAAAAGCAACATATATCCTAAGTTTGACGAGTGTGAAGGAAGGTAAGATCACTTCGAAATATCCATTTGTTTACGAGAAATGGGATTTACAAAAATAAACTCGATGCTTTGTTCTTTAGGGTTTAGCGAGGATGACAAAGACATAAAGTATGCTTAGAAGTTTTTTCATGTTTAGGTCCAGAGCATGAAAAAGAGAAAACTAAGCTCATACTGGGGGTTCCTTTTCTGTAAGTTTAGTCCTTCAGGTTTGGAAAAGAGATAAACCTATGCTTGAAGATACTTTTCTCAATTCCATAGAAAAGAGAGTATTGCTTTTGCGTAAATAATCTACATAGTCCAAGAAAGAGATAACTTACAACTAATGTAGATGATCGTTCAATTTAGCTTAACGAGTTTGAACGAACAAGTTTACTTGGATGCCTAATTTCTTTTAAGGAGTCAGAACAAGGCCTAAAGAAAACTCCATATGGGCGGGGATCCTTATAATCAGGTATAGCTTGTAAAAAGATGCAAAATGAGGCTCATTTTGTCATGAAAAAAAAACTAAGAAGGCTCCCACAAACCTACCACAACTGCATCATGGGTAAAAGAAGATAATAAATGTTCTAAACTAGGGTAACCCATGTAAAGGAGGCTCTATCCATGGAATAACAATGATGTGTACGAGGTAAAAGTGGCTATACACCATAGTCCATGGATGCAAAAGTGATCCTAGGGTTAAGAGAAGGATAAGGTGTAAGTGCAAAGTTTGCAATGAAGACCAAATCCTACCCTGTATGTGACAGAAAACAACTTTTCGATTATCCAGGACTTGTTGCAACTAGTAAAAGACCATGGTATTAGTTTAGATATAAAAAATTGACTTTAAACAATGTAAAGTGGGTAAAAATTTGAAATTTTTACTATAAATAGCTCAAACTTAGAAATAAATATGCCATTTGGAATATGTCACTATATTTGGAAATTTTACCTTCGAACTTCAATTGATCGTAGCGTACAATCCTATGGACTAAATTCAAAATCACAAGTTGCAGGTTAGTGGTATCTCCCTCCTTTTTCATTTAGTCCATTCCATTTTAATTTTTGATGGTCAATTGAGTGGTTTTTTTCTTTCCCTAAAAGCATCGTGGGGTACTCGCAGGTTCCCTTCATTAGACCCGTGAGTGAAAATTTTATTCATGGGTTGCATACAGTGCAACCCACGTGTGGTTTGCACTGTGCAGAAAGCATAGTCACGATTACTATGTGAACTCAATTCTTTCATAAAATGATGAATGCAAAAATATTTTGATGGATTCTAATTAAGGATAATGTTCTTTGGCAGGAAATCATGGTTCTATAATGGAGAGAATGAGAGCATGAGGACATAGATCGAGATTCCATGTGATATTCCACCACTTTACAAGCTTTACAAAGATGTGGCTTGTTACATTTCTATTGTACTTAGAATATGCGTTCCCAAGTCCGCCTCTTGGAGACCTTGGCGAGCTATCGGGATCATGAGCTTGGGATCTTTGACCTCTAAGGAGAGACTTTGGAGTTGACAATAGATGATATTTACTTTATCATGGGACTATCTCGCAGGGGTACACCCGTGAACTTGGAGGGAATTGGCCGAGGCGGTGACCCTCTAAGTGTGCAAGATTACGTCAACAACTACTGCTTTCCTGTGACACAAAAATCTGGGACACAAGTCCCGATTTCACAGATTACCATATTCCCATTGAAGATTATGGAAAGTACCATGGCTAGGGTTATTGGTTCATATGCCCTACATTTGGAAACATGGACCCACATACGTGTTGCAGTGGCCCTGTATGCGGGGTACACTATTCGACTGGTGTTTGGGATTACTCCTGATAATGAAGAAACAATTGTCTGAATACAAGAGGAATAGAAGGAAAAAACTTTAGGTATGTAAGTATCTTGGTTGCATTTTTTTTCGAGAGGGTTCTTTCCCTCAGTCCCACGGGTATATTTACAACCATTACCACCCCATGAGCCTAGAATCACGCAGTAGGGCGACAATTTCCTTTGTCAGGGAGCCAGTGGTGGGATCCAAAGTGGTTATGATGATATATTCTATTCCTGGTGGAATAGACAAGTTCCTGCTCTTGAGAAGTTTCCTTATGCTGGAATAGATTTTCGTGGAGATCCAGAACTCATCCTCCATCCTGGAGGACTGTGGGGGGAGATATGTATGTATTTTTATGTTTTTATTATTTGATTTTTATGATTTATCATTCATGAAATTATTTATACATATGTACGAGAGTTTGACCTTCTTTATGTTTATATGCAGATGTTGGACCAGTTCGCCCCAATGGGCATCCTGAAACTTTTTTGCGTCCCGTGCAGGTTGCTGGGGATGATTCTATGTTACGTGTTGTGGAGGGAAAGTTGGTCAGGCTCACCCAGGATGTCCCTACACTCAAGATGGAGTGGATCCCAATGGCCATGCAAGAACATGTGGTTGGGGTTCCTGTTATAGCTGATTTTACCACACATGGCTAATCACATTTTTATGGCCTTCCCTATCCCTCTACAGAATCTATGAACCCCATGGACTTGGTACTATCACATATTTTGGCTAAAATTCGCGTACATTTTGTTGCGGAGAGAAAATTCCTATGGTTTGGGGTGTACCACAACAGACAGCTAGACACCATAAATCAATCTTTCCACAATATGCAAGAGAAATCAAACATATAACATTAAGGGATATCGAATCATACCTTGTTCCGGACGGTTGAAGTATATCCCCGTTGAGATTTTCCAATTCACGCTTGCTTTATCATTTCACTCTCATTAACACAAAACAATACAAGAATGCTATATAACGATGTGTTAGACCTACACTAGCATATATATTCAACAATGTATAAGCATTAAACATATCCATGGATTCAATATTCATATAATTGCACATTAATTGGACAGGAAAATAAATTTCTATTAATAAAATTAGAGATTACAAGAGTGACAACCTTTGTTGGCATGTCTACGAACCACCTGGGCCTCCACCACCTCAAATATCCATCTCTCGATGGAAAAATCACAAGACAAAGGCAAGAAAATTCCTATGGCTTGGGGTATACCTCAACAGACAGCTAGAAACCAGAAATCAATCTTTGCCCAATATGCAAGAGAAATAAAACATCTAACACTAGGGTATATCGAATTGTACCTTATTCCGGACGGCTGAAGTAGATCCCCGTTGAGCTTTTCCAATTCACGCTTGCTTTAGCAATTCGATCTAAATAACAACAAACAAGACAAGCATGTTATATAATTATGTGTTAGACCTGGGCCTCCACCACATCAATCCTCCATCTCTCAATAGCAAGCTCACAAGACAAAGGCAAGATTGGGAAGAACACAAAGTGCTCCAAAGGTACAAAGGGACGCAGACTGAAGTACAAGCAAACTGAGGCAATAATGGACTATAGTTTCTTTGCTCTTCAATTCCTCCTCTTCAATGTATCCAAGGGGTTCCTTATATAACGCTCCAAAAGGGTAATGGAGGGTCGAATCCGAGCATTCTCAAGGAATTTGGAATGCCAAGAGTCAAGTGGTTCAAACTCATATGAGGAAAAATCCAAAACTATTTTTCTTTATGCACACATCCCGATGTACACGGTTTTGAGGTCAAAAGTCGTGTGTACACGCGAGTATAGGTTTAAAAGTCGTGTACATAAACAAGGGTTTTTAAGGGATGATCTTGGAACATCAAAGGATAATACAAGTCCATAGGATCTAAAGAGTCTATAGAGTGACAGGGAAGGACATAAATATGTGATTAACCATGTGTGGTAGAATCAACTATAACAGATGCCCCCTAATGTGTGAGGTCATAGGGGTAACATGGTGGCTTAAATACATTATAAAATCCATGCCAGAAGTGGAGTAATGAAGACCCGATTGGAAGAACCAACCATCCATTAGTACAATACAATGATAAATCTCTGCATGTGACTACAAATATATGGAGTAGTCCCAGATACATAAGAGTGCAATGGCCATGAATAGGCATGATATACAAAATGTGACATGTGTGGTCATCGCCACATACAATATGTAATAGATTAGAATCTCCATAGTGGATGAAGATGTACAATAGATAAAGATCTCTATAGTAGATGAAGATATCCGATATACACTGGAATCAAATCACGAGAGCTGAAATCTCATGAACACTGTCACAATCAAGGAGGTAGCATATATAGAATGCCACCAAGATGGAAGGTATTCTACACGAAACGATACAAGTACATGTCCTACTCTGTGAATAGATGTGTCTAGGTCGAACATAGTAGTCCATCGTCTGATTACCGGTCATTGATTTATACTATTAACAGACACGAGATCACCCACCGATAATGAAAATGAGAATCAAGGTACATAGTGAAATCTAACAAGTGTGAATAGATGTGTTGAGGTCAAACACTTGGAAGAATCCAACAATCAAGGGACATTGATGTATTCCCAAAACTGTCAATGGTGAGAGAACCTACCACTGATGACTGTAAGTCTCAAGGCACTCAAAGGACTCTAGAATCCTATTCCAAAATAAATGATCTGATGTCGATGGAATGGAATCCGCTGGAAGGAGGGCATTAAGGCATCCCCGATCAACCAACACGAGGTACTGAGCAACGCTGTATAATGTGGAAGAACACAAACAAGATGTGCACGAACCAGTAACAATACCAGGAATGGATGACATGCAAAGTCAAAAAAACTGAGGAATGGTCGATTCAGGCTTCAAATTCCTTCGAACAAGAGCATAAAGGAAAATGGTGACTGAAGGTGGGCAGCATGGAATTGATATGCAAACTGGGACATCTCTGTGATACAGGAGGCATCATCAGAGGCTCCATAGGGACCAGAAGCTAAACCTGGATCGGTGGAGATAAAATCAGAGTAACAAGTACAACTCCTAAAGTCAAACTAATAGCCCAACCAACAGACGTGATATACAATTCTATGTTCAAAGGCGACACGACTCAACTGCTACCAAAGATAACCTCTTTTCCTATCCGTATTTTCTTTTTTGGACTTTTTCAGATATTTTAAAAAGCTTGAAAAAGAATAAAAGTGCTTTATAGTAAAAATCTAGGAGGAGACGAGTGTAAGGGGACAAGCAAACTAGTTCCAAGCAGTAGAACATGCCTATGCTCAATGCAAGGATATATGTGTAGGATAACAACACTCGGGGAAAGGTCTCCTCCCAGTAAAAGGGATTATCAAGCTACAAATGATATATAAAAAGGCTCTGCTTGGCTAGACATGTGACAAGCTCGAGCTATATGGATGATAACTCAAAGTCAGGGAGCCAACATAAAGCTCAAGAAGGAAAAAAAAACTCATGAAAATGCAATTACAACTTGATATATACAAGGGAGTCCCAAGGGAAATGGCCAGCATAAAGTTCAAGAGGAGTATGAAGCTCTTGCTCAAGGACATGGCAGGAATAAAAAGGGAATCCCACACCCTAAAGGGGAAATGTCAGCATGGGCACCAAATGCAATAAAGGATCTAACTAGGGCACCCATGTATGGGAAAGCTCTACCATTCACATAACGCCACTTCTAAAAGCAACATGAAGGTTTTGTGACATCATGGAATGGGTTTGTACCTAATGTTAAGATGAAATGGTCATAAGGTCATGAAAAATGCCAGGAAATGTGAAACCTAACCTATATGCCAGTTTAGACATGATACTTGTAATAGACACGAATAGGTCGAAGTCTCGGTCAAACCACACTCAAAACGAACTCCTACAACATCATATTATTCCAAACGGTCCAAAATGGTCGTAAACGGTAAAAAACTATAGGAAGTGGGTAAAAATTTCAATTTTTTTCTATAAAATAGTGAAAAATAAAAAAATTTCATACGATTTAAAACTTTACCCACCATAGTGCATTTGTATCCATAATTTCAAGAGCTGATTCTGGGAGCATCGTTCGATGAAATCACTCTGCGTTTGGTCCAAGTAATTACCCATGCCCCCCTCTTTCACTTTCATGCAATTTTTATTTATTTTAATGGTCAAATTTTTAATTTAGGCCATCCAAAGATATGCATTTCATCCCACGCGAAAATCCGGTATTTTTCCACATATAGGGCTGGGTATATGCAAAAAATACCACGATACCCGCATACATATGCGCCTGTTTCAAAACAAGTCGCATACAGGGATGCAAAGATGATTTTCAAAGGCAAATACTGATGAAACTGAAAAAAATATTATGCAGGATGGTGCTAGAATGGAGGGAGAGGGAACACAGTGATGTCGAAGAGGAAGTGCAAGGAGATCTATTGGCTCAACAAGCGCTAAGGGCTTGTGGGTTATACAAATTTTGGCGCCTTGGAAGGTTGAGGGATAAAATTAGGCTACTCCAGCTGCTAGTAGAATACTAGGATCCAGGATTTGAATCTTTTCATTTGGATGGGATGTCACTCAGCATTGAGGTTGAGGACATATATTTTATTACAGGTTTGTCCTGACAAGGGGAGGTGGTTCACCTCTGATCCTGTGGACCTAGAGGCAGGTTGACTATAGATGAGTAGATAGTTGTGTATTGCCTTCCTGATATAGAGAAGGTTGGGAGTCAAATCCTGACAAACGCCATTCAGAACATGGGGCTGAAAGCCATACTATTAGCAATGGGCAGGATCGCAGGGTTAGCATCACTCCACCAGACCTCAAGGCCAATGATGTTCTATGAAGTTGAGTGAATGTGTCCTACAGTATATGACTGGAGTACCTCATTGCTAAGAAACATGAAGTAGGAACTCAGTGACTACAAGATGCGAAGGGTACAGAACTTTGGGTTAGGCATCATACTGAGTGCATTCTTTTTTGAGAAGGTACCTGGGCTAATCCCTAGAGTTGACATTGTTCCTCATGGATTCAGGGATCCGACTCAGCTATGCTGGGCCCATGTCATGCAGATACTGGGAGGGGGGAGAGTGGCTAACTTCCTATGGCTTGGGGTGTACCACAACAAACAAGTAGATGCCAGAAATCAACATTTCCCCAATATGCAAGAGAAATCAAACATCTAACACTAAGGGATATCAAATCATACCTTGTTCTGAATGGTTGAAGTAGATCCCCATTGACCTTTCCCAATTCACGCTTGCTTTATCAATTCGCTCTCAATAACAACAAACAAGACACGCATAAACAATTAAACAATGTATAAGCATATTCAACAATGTATAAGCAATTAAACATATCCATGGATTCAATATTCATTCAATTGCACATTAATTGGACAGGAAACGATATTTCTATTAATAAAATCAGAGATTCCAAGAGTGACAACCTCTGTCGGTCTGTCTACGAAACATAGAAACCGAGTCCTCCACTTGGGCCTCTGCCACCTCAATCCTCCATATCTCGATAGCAATATCAAAAGACAAAGGAAAGAAACTTCCTATGGCTTGGGGTGTACCACAACAGACAGCTAGACACTAGAAATCAATATTTCTCCAATATGTAAGAGAAATCAAACATCTAACACTAAGGGATATCGAATCGTACCGTGTATAAGAAATGCTATATAATGATGTGTTAGACCTACCCTAGAATATATATTCAACAATGTATAAGCAATTAAACATATCCATGGATTCACCAAACAAAAATAAGGAACTTCCCAAATGGAGTCGCGAATTCTGTTACGGAGAAAAACTTCCTATGGCTTGGGGTGTACCACAATAGACAACTAGACACTAGAAATAAATATTTCCCCAATATGCAAGAGAAATCAAACATATAACACTAAGGGATATCGAATCGTACCTTGTTCCATACGGTTGAAGTAGATCCCTGTTGAGCTTTTCCAATTCACGCTTGCTTTAGCAATTTGCTCTCAATAACAGCAAACAAGACAAGCATTCTATATAATGATGTGTTAGACCTACTCTAGCATATATATTCAACAATGTATAAGAAATTAAACATATCCGTGGATTCAATATTCATTCAATCGCACATTAATTGGACAGGAAAAGATATTTCTATTAATAAAATCCGAGATTACAAGAGTGACAACCTTTGTAGGCATGTCTATAAACCGGAGAAACTGAGTCCTCCACTTGGGCCTCCACCACCTCAATCCTCCATCTCTCGATAGCAAGCTCACAAGACAAAGGTAAGAAACTTACTATGGCTTGGGGTGTACCAAAACATACAGCTAGACACCAGAAATCAATCTTTCCCCAATATGCAAGAGAAATCAAACATCTAACACTAAGGGATATCGAATTGTACCTTGTTCCGAATGGTTGAAGTAGATCCCCGTTGATATTTTCCAATTCATGCTTGCTTTAGCAATTCACTCTCAATAACAAAAAATAAGACAAGCATGCTATACAATGATGTGTTAGACCTAATCTAACATATATATTCAATAATGTATAAGCAATTAAACATATCCATGATTCAATATTCATTCAATTGCACATTAATGGGACATGAAAAGATATTTCTATTAATAAAATCAGAGATTACAACAGTGACAACCTCTGTCGGCATGTCTACGAACCGGATAAACCGAGTCCTCCACCTGGGCCTCCACTACCTCAATCCTCCATCTCTTGATAGAAATCTCACAAGACAAAGGAAAGAAACTTCCTATGGCTGGGGGTGCACCACAACATACAACTAGACACTAGAAATCAATATTTCCCCAATATACAAGATAAATCAAACATCTAACACTAAGGGATATCGAATCATACCTTGTTCCGGATGGTTGAAGTAGATCCACGTTGAGCTTTTCCAATTCACGCTTGCTTTAGCAATTTGCTCTCAATAACAACAAACAAGACAAGCATGCTATATAATGATGTGTTATACTTACTCTATCATATATATTCAACAATGTATAAGCAATTAAACATATCCATGGATTCAATATTCATTCAATTGCACATTAATTGGACAGGAAAATATATTTCTATTAATAAAATTAGAGATTACAATAGTGACAACCTCTGTTAGCACATCTACGAACCAGAGAAATCGAGTCCCAAGCTTGCCTTTGTCTTGTGAGCTTGATATCGAGAGATGGAGGATTGAGGTGGTGGAGGCCCAGGTGGAGGAATCGGTTTCTCCGGTTCGTAGACCTGCCGACAGAGGTTGTCACTCTTGTAACCTCTATTTTTATTAATAGAAATATATTTTCCAGTCCAATTAATGTGCAATTGAATGAATATTGAATCCATGGATATGTTTAATTGCTTATCAATTGTTGAATATATATGCTAGAGTAAGTATAACATAACATTATATAGCATGCTTGTCTTGTTTGTTGTTATTGAGAGTGAATTGCTAAAGCATGCATGAATTGGAAAAGCTCAATGGGATCTACTTCAAACATCTGGAACAAGGTACGATTCGATATCCCTTAGTTTTAGATGTTTGATTTCTCTTGCATATTTGGGAAATATTGATTTCTGGTGTCTAGCTGTCTGTTGTGGTACACCCCAATCCATACGAAGTTTCTCTCCGTAACAGAATTGGCGACTCCACTAGGGATGTTCCTTGTTTTTGTTTGGGATTGGGAGCACAATGTGCTTGATCTTATTGACTTGCTCTCTATTTATCCCCATTTTCGTGTCGCATTTAGCAGTATGTTCATCCATTGACACTCCCCTAGATTGGTTTGACCCTTGGCTTGGTTTTTACCACTTTCTTCTCTGTATACACAGGTTTTTGGCTAAAAGTCGCGTACATACACGGGTTTTGGCCAAAAGTCATGTATACATGTATGTTTTTGGCTAAAATCTGCTTATACATGCCATTTTTCGGCCAAAAGTCATGTACATATGTTGTTGTTCTTTATACAGTCACGTACATCCTCCCTTTTGGTTGAGCTTCATGTTGTGGGAAGTTGCTGGGTGGGTTGTGAGTGTGGCTGGGTCTTCTTGGGTTCTGATGTTATCTGTTGACTACTTCTTTCATGACCAGAGACTGCTTTTTCATTGATTTTTATTTGAAATTAGTTCTAGTCATTTATCTCCTTATTTGTTTTTCCATTAGTGCATTACTCTTTTTGTCTTGGTGTCTTGTTGGGCTTGTGCTTTTATACTTGCTATAGAGACTAAAAAATTTAATGACTTTTATTGCATTTTTCATTCTTTTATATTGAAAATGGACTTGAGGAGGTACTTGCATTGGATTACTTGTATGAGATTTTTATTTAGGCTTTCATATAGGAAGGATTGCATTGACATTGAAGGAATATATATTTATGCATCTCATGTAGTGGCATACTTTGTTTTTCATTCTACACAATTGAACTTGGAATTGCTTGTGAGGTGTGCATATTTACTTCACTGTTGAGTCATAACTTCATTAGTTGCACGACCATTTCCCCTTTGAGTAATCACAACCAACTAAAATCAACGCTTAATAAAATGAATTACACTCTTTTCTTTTCTAGGGTGCATCACCAAGAATAGGTTTTAGGGTCTTGGAATAGTTCATTGTGAGTTAATTCTCCAGGACCACTAAACAAAACAAGTAGGTGTCTTTCGAGGTGAGAGTGTGAAACCCTTGGTATAATTATTGTTTCTCAGGACGCTCCTCTTACACGGGAGTTAAACATGAGGCAGTGCACGTGATTGTGATTGGGATGACCCCTGGTCACTTTCGATGAGCATCAGATATATTTCCAGGATCATATTCGTATCTGGGGGATCTTTCAAGGGATTCAGGATTTTCTACCCTTCCCATACGGTCAATCCCACCTGCGACTATCCACTTGAGCATTGATTATATTGAGGTGACCTTAGTTTCCTTACCTAGGTTATTGAGGGGGTATTTGCAGAGGTTATTCTATAGGTTTCCTACCCAGGGAGGGGTCGGACAACACAATCGCTATATGCGTTGAAGCCGAGGGCTGCTATAATTGGTTACATACCTCTGCTTGTAGTGTATGGGAGTCTTGAGCCTCTCCTATGCAAGACATACCTGCTGCATTCGGGAGCTCACTTATTCTCCCCTTATTTTGCTTGCATTTTGGCTATAGATTTTCTTAGGAGTGTGCTCTTTGTGCATTATTTGGCCTTTGGGATCGCGGTTAACTGAGTATATTTATTCTCTCTTGAGTTCAGATCCTTTTATTGTCGTCATTCCTGGTATCCTGTCACCCATTCTTGGTACTGGTCCTAGTACCTAACCACTCCCAAATCCATGAGCAAGGTAAAGGGTTGTGATGCCCCCAAGTTCGACACTAGGGTTCGTACTAGGACCAAGAATGGGTGAAAGGATACCAGGCATGGGTTAAAATAAAAGGATTCGAACTCAAGAGAGCATAAATATACTTAAGTAACCGCGATCCCAAAGGCCAAATAGCGCACAAAGAGCACACTCCTAAGAAAATATACAACCAAAATGAAAGCAAGCCAAGGGGAGGATAAATGAGCTCCTGAATGTAGCAGGTATGTCTCTCCTAGAAAAGGATTGAGACTCCCATACACTACAAGCGGAGGTATGTAACCAATTATAGTGGCCCTTAGCTTCAACTCATAAAGCGACTGTGTTTTTTGACCCCTACCTGGCCAGGACACCTACATTGAATAACCTCTGCAAGTGCCCCCTGCGATACCTAAGTAAGGAAACTAAGGTCATCCCAATATAACCAATGCTCATGCAGAAATTTGTAGGTGGGATCGACCGTATTTCCAGGGTAGAAAATCCCAAAGCCCTCGAAAGAGCCCCCACATACAAATATGATCCTGGAAATATCTCTGGTGCTCATAGAAAGTGACCAAGGGTCATCCCATTCACAATCGCGTGCATTGCCTCGTGCTTAACTCTCGTGTAACATGAGCGTCCTGAGAAACACTAATTATACCAAGGGTTTCACACTCTCACCTGGACAGACACCTACTTGTTTTGTTTAGTGGTCTTGGAGAATTAACTCACAATGAACTATTCCAAGACCCTAAAACCTATTCTTGTTGATGCACCCTATAAAAGAAAAGAGTGTAATTCATTTTATTAAGCGTCGATTTTAGTTGGATGTGATGACTCAACACTGAAGTAAATATGCACACCTAACAAGCAATGCCAAGTGCAATTGTGTAGAATGAAAGATCGGGTATGCCACTACATGAGATGCATAAATATATATTCCTTCAATGTCAATGCAATCCTTCCTATATGAAAGCCTAAATACAACTCTTATCCAATAAATCCAATGCAAGTACCTCCTCAAGTCCATTTTCAATATAAAAGAATGAAAAATGCAATAAAAGTAATTAAAACTCTCAGTCTTTGCAACAAGTATAAAATACAAGCCCAACAAGACACCGAGACAAAAAGAGTAATGCACTAATGGAAAAACAAAAAGGAGATAAATGACTAGAACTAATTTCAAAGAAAAATCAATGAAAAATCATTCTTTGGTCACGAAAGAAGCAGTCAACAGACAACATCAGAACCCAGGAAGACCCAGCCACACTCACAACCCACCCAACAACTTCCCACAATATCAAACTCAACCAAAAGGGAGGATGTACACGACTTTATAAAGAACAACAACTTATGTATGGAACTTTTGGCCAAAAACCTGCATGTATACGCAGATTTTAGCCAAAACCTGCATGTATATGCGACTTTTGGCCAAAAACCCGCATATGTACGCGATTTTTAGCCAAAAACCTATGTATATAGAGAAGAAAGTGGTAAAAAGCAGGCCAAGGGTCAAACCAATCTAGGGGAGTGTCAATCAATGAACATACTACTAAATGCGACACATAAATGAGGAAAAATGAAGAGCAAGTCAATAAGATCAAGAACATTGTGCCCGCAACCCCAAATAAAAACAAGGAACATCCCCAATGGAGTCACCAATTCTGTTATAGAGAGAAACTTCCTATGGATTGGCATGTACCACAATAGATAGATAGACAACATAAATCAATATTTCCCCAGTATGCAAGAGAAATCAAACATCTAACACTAAGGGGTATCGAATCATACCTTGTTTCGGACGGTTGAAGTAGATCCCCATTGAGCTTTTCCAATTCATGCTTGCTTTAGCAATTCGCTCTCAATAACAATAAACAAGACATACATGCTATATAATGATGTGTTAGACCTACTCTAGCATTTATATAGAACAATGTATAAGAAATTAAACATATCCATGGATTCAATATTCATTCAATTGCACATTAATTGGGTAGGAAAAGATATTTCTATTAATAAAATCAGAGATTACAAGAGTGACAACCTTTGTCGGCACGTCTACGAACCGGAGAAACCAAGTCCTCCACCTGGGCCTCCACCACCTCAATCGGGCCATCTCTCGATAGCAATCTCACAAGACAAAGGAAAGCTTGGGAAGAACACAAAGTGCTCCAAAGGGACAAAGGGATGCAGCCTCAAGTATAAGCAAACTGAGGCAACAATGGATAGTAGTTTCTTTGCTCTTCAATGTATCCAAGGGGTTCCTTATATAACACTCCAAAATGGTAATGGAGGGTCAAATCCGAGCATTCTCAAGGCACTTGGAAGGCCAAGAGTCAAGTGGTTCGGACTCATATGAGGAAAAATCCAAAACTGATTGTCTTTATGCACACATCTCGATGTACGCGTGTTTGAGGTGAAAAGTAACGAGTATAGGTTTAAAAGTTGCGTACAACAATAAACATGGGTTTTTAAGGGATGAAATTGGAACATCAAAGGATAATATAAGTCCATGGGGTTCATAGAGTCTGCAGAGGGACAGGGAAAGCCATAACTATGTGATTAACCATGTGTGGTAAAATCAGCTATAACGCCCCCATACCCTTTTAGTTACCTTTGTTGATCTAGTTGTTTATTTAATCAACAATAACAACATTCAAAGATAGCAAAGATGCTAGAAATAAAATTAACATTAATAATAGTGCCAAAGTCCAAAGTCACGTTATCAAACAATAATCATAAGTCCTTAATCACATTAATCACGCAAAGGAGCATAAGTCCACAATCATATAAAATATCATAAGTCCACAATACAAAAGAACATAAGTCACATGAAGGATCATAAGTCTGGGGCTTAACAACTGGGTATTACATCCCCCTCCCCCTTAAACAATGCATTGTCCTCGATGCATATTGCATACATGCTGCAAATTTTCAAAATAGATGAGGGTATGCTTCCCTCATGGCATCCTCCAGCTCCCAAGTCACATCATCGGGACTATAATGGGTCCATTGGACCTGTTAGCACCTAGTTCGCACCCGTGATAAACATTTAAGAACTTTGCAAGCGATATTAGCTCCATTTTGAGCTGAAAAGTTGACAGGGGAGTAGGCCAATTAAAAAGAGGAACAAGGTCAAAAGACTCCCCGATCATAGGATGTAATGAGGTTCTACAGATTTTGAAGATAAACAGCATGGATACATAGCGGAAGCAAATCGACGACGGAGGATAATTTTTCCAAGAAAAAGATGCATGGTCTATAAAATTCTAGAGGACCGCGAAATATTCTATATCCCTCAGATCACGACGGCCGAGATCTATAGATGCTTAATATCTACATTGGGAACGGATTGTGTGGTGGAAATGCGCATAGAGGTTAGTGAGATGGGGCACTGTGATTGTGAATGGACCCCGCACTTCAAGACGATGGAGATATGGCAGGGATCATATCAGTGGCTCAAATTTTTTTCACAGATGGAAAGTGCATGAGTTTTAGCGAGAGGATCCACTACGAAATCCGGTAGGACCCCACGGTTTGGACGACATAGATATGACAAAGATCTGGTCGAAGGTTCCAGGGGATTTCATGTTGGAAAGGGATGCACTAAATAGAACCACCAAGGATTCAAGGGAAGGTGTTTCAAGAATGGATATTGGAAACCTTCTGGAGGACTTCAAAACTGATATACTTAGTTCTTTGAGCTCTTAGTTGAATGCACTTCATGCAAAGAAAATGAAAGAAGAGGAAGATCGAGCTTTGGCCAATTTTTGCCCTGAATTCCAAAAAGGGAATACCCTCAAGAACTTCCCACTAGATAAAGTGTAACTTTTCTTCCTATGTGATCAAGATCATCACACGAAATATTTCCCATCGATTCCAGGACTGAAGGGTTTATATGCGGAAGAGGGGACACAGGAGAAACACTTTGCTTCATATCACAAAAGCATCCATGTAGACCTAGACCCTCAAGTATGATGCTAGATCTTATGCACTCATTTAATTCTTACTGGAACAATGCACAAACACACTAAACACAAGCTTCACAAGTTCCACAAGTCCCTCAACCCTGGTATCCTCCTATGCCACAACAAACCTGGGCACCCCCATATTCACAGAATACCCCTTGGCAATCAAATTGGAGAAACCCAAGATTTGGAAATCAACAACAAACTCAATCACAACCTCCTCAAATGAAACCTCCTCATCAATTCCAATTTGCACCAGTACAACCATTAATGCAATCACCTCCACAACCCCAGTTAACATTACTATTGAATAATTCACTTCCTAGACCACTTCTTTCTGCACAAGATTCCCCTAACCCTAATAACAAGGTTGTACAACCTATAATGGCTTATGAACTACTAAATTACCCAACCTATTCCATTTCCATTGCGGAATTACATGAAATTCAACTGCATTCTGGTAGAAACATCAATAAAACCACTTCCCCCATAATTATAGAAGAAGGGATTGAAGATAAACCAGAGAATTTATGAGTTCAACTAGAAAATAGTCTCCCAACCATCCCACCCAGGAAACCACAAGAAATAAAGGATAAATAACATCCGCCATGTCCTAAGTGCTTAGTTATAGAAAAACCAATGGCTTAGCCATAGTTCGATCTCCTAGGGGAATTATGAAATGTCTTTGTGAAAATCCTACTATTCCAAGCCATTAAAGACATTCACATTTATTCAAAAGTTGTTAGAGAGCCATGTTTGAGGAAACTAGGAAGAAAGAGGAAATATCCCCCAACAGTCCATGTGGTAGGATACTTGGAAGAATTAATGATGCAGAACACTCTTGATGTTAAGTACTCTGACCTTGGTAGTCTCGTTGTTAAGGTACAAATAAATGGTGTTTCTCTCTCTAACACATTGATATACTTGGGAGGGACCATTAATGTAATGACTAAATAGACAATGGAAAGACTAGGACTCACAAATCTTCGACCAACTACTATTGTTTTACATTTGGTTGACCAACCTTCTGTAAGACCATAACAAATTATAGAACATGATGTCATTTCAGTGGATTCATCGGAATACCCAACATATTTTATGGTTCTATAGACAAAATCAAATTTAGGGGGAATACCATTTGATTCTAGGACGACCATGGTTGGCCACAACTTATGCTTATATTGGTTGTCGACCAGGAAATATGTGGATATCCCATGGTAATGCTATCAAGGAGCTTAGAATATACCCTCCTGTGAAACCAACCATACAACAAGAACTTCGTTTATGGCCAAAAGGTGAAGAATCAGATCAAGAAGACAAGGATCTACAACTTTACATGATTGAACAATCCCTCGCGGAAAAAGAGCCAACAGAGGATGGATTGATAAATAAACTTATGAAAAATTCCATCCCTTCTTTAGATATGATGGAGATGCTCATCCTAGTGTTTTCCAACCAACAAACTAACAATATCTCAATTTCATCAATGATACCTGATACTAATTCCAAGTTCTTTACTGATTCTGCGATCAAGGAAGTGGAAATCGAACCTATAAAAACATTAAAGATCAACTCCACATTGTCGAATCAACAAACATAGATGATTATATATATACTAAAGAAACATAAAAATGCATTTTCCTGGAATTACAGTGACATGAGGGACCTCCACCTATATTTGTGCACGCATCATATCTATACTAAGGAAGATTGTAGATCCATTAGGAAACCTCAGTGCAGAATGAATCCTGCATTAAGGGAGGTGATCAAAGATGAACTTCAAAAATTGTTGTCTGCAAATTTTATTTTTGCTATCTTTGATATCAAGTGGGTGTCCTTGCTTGTAATAGTTCCCAAAAAGAATGAGAAATGGCGCATCTATGTTGGTTATACATAGATAAATAAAGCCACGCATAAGGACCATTTTTTGTAACCTTTTATTGATGAAGTACTAGACACACTTGCGGGAAAAAATTATTTTTCCTTCATGGATGAATTCAATGGGTACAATCATATTAGTATAGCAGTGGAGGATCAAGAAAAAATGGCATTCACATGCCCATGGGGAACCTTTGCATACTATGTGCCACCTTTTGAATTATGTAACACATGGGCTGCATTTCAATATGTAGTTCTCAACATTTTTGCAGATCTTATTCATGAAAACATGGAAGCCTTTATGTATGAATTTACCTCTCATGGTGGATATTTTTAAGAAGCTTTGAATAATTTGGAAAAAATACTTACGCGAGGCAGAGAAGTGAACTTATGTCTTAGCAACGAAAAGTGTAGGATGCTTCTTATACAAGGAGTTGTTTTGGGTCATCTAATATCACCAAAAGGCATCAAAGTAGACCCGACAAAAATAGAAGTAATCCTTAACTTA
Source organism: Pseudotsuga menziesii (assembly GCA_001517045.1). Classification (NCBI taxonomy): domain Eukaryota; kingdom Viridiplantae; phylum Streptophyta; class Pinopsida; order Pinales; family Pinaceae; genus Pseudotsuga; species Pseudotsuga menziesii. The sequence goes on along the minus strand of LPNX010078537.1, from coordinate 241,876 downwards.
CCAGTACCACGTACATAAAAATAGGTGCACAATTTGATTGGATATGCTGGTTATTATAGGATATTTGTCCAAACAATTTCAAAGATTGCTAGTCCTTTACTTTTGCTAATGTCCAAAAATACACAGTTTGAGTGGTCAGATTCATGTCAATTAGCTTGGGAAACATTGAAACAAAAAGTCTCCACAACACATGTCCTACGAGGACCTAATTGGTACCTACCCTTCGCAATCTCAACAGATGCTTTTGATACTTCCATAGGAGGAGTGTTCGGTCGACAAGAAGACCATAAACCCTATGCCATATATTTCATTAGCAAAAACCTGTATTTTGAAAAACTAAACTATACAGTGATAGAAAAATACTTCCTGGTTTTCATTCATGGTGTTAACAAATTTCGCCATTACATTACCAGATACCTAGTAATTGTGCACATCGACCATTCTTTTATTAAATACCTTATGAAAAAACCCATTAAAAATGGTAGAGTCACTTGGTGGATGTTGTTGTTATAGGAATTTGACATTTCAATAATAGACAAACTGGGTAAAGATAACTTGGTTGTTGATTTTATTTCTAACATAATTAGTAATGAGGAATCTGTATCGGTTGATGATGCTTTTACAGATGAACATTTGTTTTCTATATCTACTAATGTACCTTGGTTTGCAGATGTAGCGCCATTATTTGGTTGCAGGAAAATTTCCAGGGCATATGACATCAAAAGAAAAGTAGAGAATTGTGCACCATAGCAACATATTTTCCTAGATCGATGGGTATCTGTTCTACATGGGACCTGATTTGGTAATTCGTCAATATGTTTGGGAGGATGAAATATACCAAATTATTAAAGCTTATCACGATGGACCCTGTGGGGGAAATTTTGGAGACAAACAAACAACCCACAAGATATTACAAATGGAATATTATTGGCCTACCATATTTAGAGATGCACAAGAGTATGTACAGAGGTGTGATAGTTGTCAAAGCATGGGGAAGCCCCTGCATTCAGATGAAATGCCACTATAGACTCAGCTTGTGGTGGAACCATTTGAGAATTTGGAACTGGACTTTGTTTTTCCTATCAAACCCCAATCCAGGTAGAAATCATACATTTTACTATGCATAGATTATGCGACAAAGTGAGTAGAGGTGAGGGCACTTCCATGAGCAATAGAACAGGTATTTTAGAGTTCTTGTATGCATAAATTTTCACCAGGTTTGGAGTCCCTAAGGAGATCGTTACTGATGGAGGATCACAATTTACATCCAAACTCATCAATGCTCTTATAGAAAAATACTATATCAAGCATAGGGCAACTTCACCATATCACCCCCAATCCAACGAGAAAGTAGAATGTATCAACAAAACCTTGGAATATATACTTACAAAAATTGTGCATCTCCATCAAAGGGATTGAGATTATATGTTTCCAGAATCCTAATGGGCCTATATAACAACATGGATAGAAACCACAGGTTTGACCCCCTATGAATTAGTATATGGTAAGCAAGTCACCCTACCAATAGAAGTTGAAATTAAAACATTAAGGACTGCATTTCAATTAGGCATGGATCTATCGTAGGATTAACACAATCGCCTACGACATAATGAGCTTGATGAATTGTGGTTGGATTCCATAGAATGTACACTAATTGTTCAACAACAAAGAGCTAAGTGGTGTGATCAATTCATCAAAAGCAAGTATTTTGAAGAATATAATTAGGCTCTCCTCTACGACTCTGGGTTCAAAAAGTTCAAAGGAAAAAATTACACATGTTGGTTAGGACCATATGAGATTGAAACATTCTATGATAATGGTACAATACGACTCAAAACTATTGATGATGAAGGAATGATCCTTATGGCCAATGATCATTGAATAAGGCCATATAAGAAAC
>LPNX010078537.1:218854-239735 GCA_001517045.1 Pseudotsuga menziesii | reverse complement strand
CATTTTGACTGTCAAAATCCCTTTTTTGGGACGCAAATTTAAAAAAAAAAGTTGTTTTGGATACTAATAGAGTTGTTTGTAAGTCCTTGTAGGAATATTCATGATATTTTACAGAAGGATTCTTTTTTATATTTCCTTAATAAAACCTTATCTAGTCACTTGTTTCAATCCCCTATACACCCTCCATGTCCCATTCATTTCCATATCGTCCCCACCCCTTCCATCCCTAATATTTTCATTGACCATTGACATATCTTCCTTACAAAATTAGGTACTTCAAGAAGCTTCATTCATTCCATTATGGAAAATCCATCTGTAATGTTGCAGAACCTTTTATGTTTCACTATGGAAACACAATCCACAATGTTGTGGAATCCTTTTCTGTCCCACTACGGAAACCCTCCCCAGAATGTTGTGGAACCATTTTCTGTTCCACTATGGAAAATCCAATCCACCACATTACATAAACTTTTCTTGTCATGGAACTCTTTCCTCCATGCAGAGGAAACTTTATTACCTGCAGGGGTCCAGCATCAGTACTGCCACCAGCACGTGGGGTATCATAATTGTGGATCGACATAACACGTAGCACAAATATGCTCCATCGCGAATTCAGTTTCAGTAGCCACCCAAGGTCACATCAAATCACACCTATATCTCATTCCACCCCGAAAAATAATTTTATGTCGTCAGCACAAGTCCCTATATTCCATCGGCTCAGAAGGGAAAGGTACACCAAAACCATACCACCTCGTCAATAGACAAAATGGGGGTTTCACCCATAATTCTCACTGCCGCAACCAAAAAGACCATAGGCTCCTCTAGATAATTGTACTAGATTTGTTGTTTCAAGTTTAATTTTCTTCAAATGACATTTATCAACTATATTAGGTGCAATGTAACTATTTCTAGCTCGTGAATCAATCAAAATAGTTATGTTTTTATTAACAATCTTACTTACTCCCTCATTATTCAGGATTGGTGATCATCTTGCCTCCCATCCAAGGATGCATATATCCTTTGAACACTTCCACCTACATCACCAACATTTGAATCCTCTTGAATGTTGTGAAGCTTATTTTTCTTACGCATGAACTGACTGGAAAAGTGTTTTTCCTTCCATATCCAACATTCCATGGGTGGTATTTTCCCTGAAGGCTCTTCCCTTGACTGTCCTTGTTGATAAGAATTATTGTTTATGAACTTTAAAGGTTGTACACCTTTCTTTCTTTGCTCCTCCTTGTTCTTCTTCATATCCTTCTAATTCTTCTGGTATGGTCGGGCCTTGCTTTTATTTTGTTCATAAAGTGTTTTCCTTCTAGATCACATCCTTAAGGTTCCTTGGTATATCATACTTGGTTTTATCTCTATAAGATTCAATAAGACCACTTAGGAACCTTTGAATCTCTACCTTCTCATCTTTAATGAAGTCTGCATACTTCGAAAGTTCCAAAAACGTATTCTCATAGGCATCCATAGTCGTGCTTCCCAACCTAACCTCAAAGAAATCTTCCATATTTTTGTCATAGTAATGCTCAGAGAGGCAATCCTTCTGGAAATACTTCTTAAACTCTTCTAAGATATTATGTCTTTGTCGATGTATTTTAGATTAACTAGTTGATCCCACTAGATAGATTCATTTCCTTGCAAATGGTATATGGCTACTCGTGCTTCCATATTAGGTGTGTATTGTAAGGGTATATGGCTACCCAGTAGCCATACAGAAGAAATTCCTGAGTCCCAATGGCCATGCTTCAACATCTTCTCTTTGTTTTACTTCTCCATCAAAATTTGGGGGCTTGATTCTTCTAAGATATCCTACTAGTTCATCTCGAGCATACCTCCTCTTCTTATATCTCACTGGAGATTTTTCAGTACTATTCTCTGTACTGCTTGATGCATACCCCTTCTTTATCTTTGAGTGATAAGGTATCCTTGAAGATGATATATACCTCACATAACCTCTTTAATGAATCTTTCAACAGATATTTGGATGGTGTTCAATGACTTTAGATCATTCATAATTTGCTCCTGGATATGAATTATCCTTTCATTATCCTCTCTTATACACTTCCTCACCGAATCCTCCAAGTTTAATGGTTCACTGCTCCTATTATGTCTAATTGACCTTCTTCCCTCAAGAAACTCCTCTTCAGGACTATATGGTCTCTGTCCTTCCTCAAAATCCATCTCCAATCTCTAACTTCCTATTGTTGAACTTATACTTGTTGAATATTTAGTCTTCACATGTTTGATTAAAATGGCAGTTTAGTGGACTACACATTGGTATAAGTTCATTATAATTAAAACTACTTTTCTTCCGGTTTATAAAGTAACTAGCCAAATTTTCTAAGTTACAATCTACCTAATTAGACAAGAGGGATAGAAATCCTTCCAATATTTCTCCTTAATGGTTGAACATCAATTCCATAGCCATATCAAGATGAAAGTTTAATTAAATAACTCACATGTGAAACTATATTAAGGCGCATGCATCCAATTTATCTAATGCAAATGCATGTTTACAAAGTGACCTGAAACTTCGTAGAAGGCCCAACAGTCGCAGTGTTGAAACCTTTAGCTCTGATACCACTTGTAATATCACAGACCCTTGAGATAAGGCCAAAGGTGCTAAATTAATACTAACTTAAGTTTAAGCACAACGGATATAGATAAATTACTATTAAGTTGAGTAACCATTCACCCAAATAATTAAAGCTTTTAACTCTAGAGATTGAATTATAACTAAAGTCGTGACACTTAATTATTTAATTACGACACTTAATTAAATAATAAATTGTGACACTCAATTAATAATTTCCAAAGTGTGATCTAAGGGTCATAATTGCAACAAGAACATGAATAATACATGATAAACATCATCTTCGGTGTGAATAACTAATTTATGTACTTTTGGTTTGTTCGATAGCCTTAGTTTATAAATAATCAAGTATTGATGTCATTAATTATTTGCAAATTAATCTATTGTTTCGGTATTGTTATGTGTGTGTGTTGTTAGTGAGGATAAAAAGTAAGGAAAATAACATATCATGAAACATCCATAGGCTGCAATCTACAGCCACATCGAAAACATAGAAAACAAAGAAAACCGACTGCAGCTACAACCCTCAAAATCAGCTCCCGATGACTATCCCCTACAATTATCTCTCACTAATAAAATCAGATCGTATGGATGCCACCCTCTAGCCATAGATTAATTATACATATAGAATACATCACTCATGCCCGTATCTGCAACTAAGAACAAATATGTAAACAAAACATTTACAATCAAATGATAGGTGCGCTCATCTTGGCACTGGAAAACTATCAGACCAAAATAAACATATCTTGGTCATCCAAAAATATTTTTTGATGAAACGAAAGGTGTTATTCACTGGAAAACTCTTCCGAACACAATGGAATAGGTCTCACAACATAGAAATGAGAAGATATGGGTGAACCAGATCATATGGTTTCGCCCCTCTCAATACAATAGAGTTAAAACTACAATTTCTGAATAAGAAGAAGAAGAATAGAAATAAGGTAATGAATAGAAACTCAATTCCATATTATATGAAATTCATCCTCTTGCATGTAGATCCTGAAATTCAATACATGAACACTCAAATGACCAATCATCCACCATTTCACATATACCAAATAAAATAATTTAATGAAAACATAACATAAGAGAAATACTTATCTCAAAATATTGGCAATTGGTTGTAGCAGGACAACTTTCCTTTCAGTTGTAGACACCATCAAGACTTCCTCTCTTGAATAGGTCACCCCCGAGCTGAGACCATGGATCCACAGGTATAGGCTCACTTAGTCTCACTACTCTCGAAACTATCTCTTTCGAGAGCCATAATGCTTCCCATTACCACTTTCATGTCCGTCTCCACTGCCTATGGGATGTGACCTAGCTCACCATTCCCATTTCGTGGCTTCATGTGCGAGAACCTGGACTAGTAGAGTGATATAATGGAATTAAAGGGAAACAAGTATACTCGCTTTAATTCTCAACACACTCTTAATAATATCAACATTCCCAACATGGTTAGATAGCGTAAGTCACATGGTCCCAAGCTCAAGATTAACTTCAACAAGGAGAGGGCATATGAATTTATAGCATAAGGAGGAAAATTCTAACCCAAAGGGGTCAACTCAAATTAGACTTAGGTAAGGTTAAAGCTTAATCATGTAGACTTAACTTGAATTAGTGGAATGGTGGCTTAGTGAAAATATTCCCTGTCCCGAATTAGCACCATGAGGAGGAGTTACCAAAAAATAAGGAGTGGATCCATGAAGAGAACATGGAGGCACTCTAATGCATAAATGGGGTTACAAAACATAAAGAAGGGAGAAAAATGTGAGACAAGGATTCCAAAAGGGTCATAAATATCACGAAAGCACAAAATAGGATCATCAATGCATAGTGTATGAGTGGAAGCTAGAAAATAGCTGACAACCCCTAAAAACTAGGAAAAGGGCTCATAAATGACCAACAAAACATAATGTGAGGCAATATATTCCCAAGGAGGGATCCCTATGAAAGAGGGGCCCACTAAGGTGTGAAAAATATGCAATATTAACTCCATAGTCCATAAATATAGAGAATAGGGTCCATTGTACAAATTTTGGGTGACGAACATTATTAATCTCACCAAAGTGCAAATATGAATGGGGATGGACAAACAACAACAAGTTATACGATGCTATGGATGTCCCCATTCCCCCTCACTTTGTGGAATCCTTGGTCCCCAATACTCTTTTAATTGCCTTTGTTGATCCAGTTGTTTATTTAATCAACAATAACAACATTCAAAGATAGCAAAGGTGTTAGCAATAACATTCACATTAATAATAGTGCCAAAGTCCAAATCACGTTATCAAACAATAATCATAAGTCCTTAATCACATTGATCATGCAAAGGAGCATAAGTCCACAATCATATAAAATATCCAAAGTCCACATTACAAAAGAACATAAGTCACATGAAGGATCATAAGTCTGGGGCTTAACAATTAGGGTATTGCATCCCCCCCCTAAACAATGCATTGTCCTTGATGCATATTGCATACATGCCACAAATTTTCAAAATAGATGAGGGTATGGTAATCCTCCATCTCCCAAGTCACATCCTTGGGACTGTAATGGGTCCATTGGACCTGTTAGCACTTGGTTTGCACTAGTGCTAAATGTTGAAGAACTTTACAAGAGAGATTAGCTCCATTTTGAGATGAAAAGTTGACAAGGGAGTAGGCCAATTAAAAGGAGTAACAAGGTTCGAAGACTCCTTGATCATAGGACCTTGAAGGATGTAATGAGGTTCTGCAGATTTTGAAGATAAACGGCGTGGATACGTAGTGAATCATATCGACAACGGAGGAAGATTTTGCCGAGAAAAATATGTGTGGTCTATAAAATTGTGGAGGACTGTGAAATCCGTTATATCCATCAGATATCGATGATCAAGATCTATAGATGCTTAATATATACAGTGGGAACAAATTGCGCGGTGGCAATGCGAATGGAGGTTAGTTGTTTCTAGGTCAACGTTCAGTCGTTTCTACGAAAGGTGAACTTCCTAAGAAGATTCACAGATTCATTTGCTAGAATAGTGAAATATATAACCAGCATGCTAGGAAAGGACCAAGAGGTGGAATCCTGAAGCCAAACAACAATTTGAAAGCATAAAGAGGGCCATAGTTGAAGTGCCTGTCTTGCAAGCCCTGAATTTTCCAGATACTTTCTCATATTTTCCTTTGCCTAATAACACACGGTGGTAGGAGTACTAATGCAAAATAACCATGAAGGCCATGAGCATCCCATTTCTTTCTACAGCAAGACCCTAAGGGATGCTCCCTTGAAGCATAATATCCTGGACAAGAAGGCCTATGCTCCAGTGCAAGCCTTAAAATACTTTCGGGTATACATCATGCATTCACATATCGTTTCTCACGTTCCCACCAGCATTGTTAAATACATTTTGACTTATTCTGATCCAAAGGGATGAAGGGGAAAGTGGATAACAGTTCTGCTGGAATATGACCTGGAAATCAAACCCACAAAGTTGATCAAGGGCCAGGGGCTAGCCAAGCTTATGGCCTAGTCCAACTGTGATTCTCTTAGCTTGTACATGATTGTTGAATTGTCAACTGAAGAGCAGAATCCTCAGAGGCAGTCGGGCCCCCCAGTAGGTGAGCACTTTATATCATCCTTGTGGTACACTGATGTCATTTTTTTTCTTGTAGCATCTGCAGACTCCACAGGGAATAGATAAAACAAGGGCTAGGTTCCTCAAATAGAAATAAATGAGGTTCTATATCCTAAATGAAAATTTGTATTGGAAAGGTCCTAAAGGAGTTTTACTGAACTGTATGGATGACCACGAGGCCAAGAGAATTATTGAATAATTTCATGCAGGGGAATGCGGGGGGAATCACTACTGTAAAACCACAGTAAACAAAATCATGAGATCGGGATTCTATTGGCCTACAATATTTTCTAATACTCATAAGAAAGTGGTTTCCTGCCATAAATGTCATATTTTTAAAGGTAGGAAGAAATTGGTGCCATTACCTTTGAAGCCTATTCAGGTTGAAGCCCCTTTCCAGCAATGGGGGATAGATTTTATCAGAGAAATTAACCAGCATTCTTCAGGGCAACACAGATGGATCCTCACTGCGACTTACTATTTCACAAAATGGATCAAGGCCATCCCCACGAGACAGGATACCAAGACAGTAATCATGCAGTTTCTAGAGGAGCATATTCTGTCAAGGTTTGGAGTTCCCAAGAAGATAATAATTGATAATGCTCATGCCTTTAAATCAAAGAAGATGATTACTTTTTGCTTCAAATATAAAATACAACTAGGACATTCCACAATCTATTACCCCTAAGGAATCAGACTGGCACAGTATTCAACCAAGAGTCTTATGAGGATCATAAAGAAGCTGCTGCAGGAAAATAAGAAAGCTTGACACACAAAGCTAATTCATGCTTTATGGGCTGATAGAATTAGCGTGAAGAAGTCTATCGACACTTCACCATTCCAACTGGTCTATGGTTATGAGGTAAATTTTCCTAACTCCCTAAGCTTGCCATTATTGAGATTGTTGCAAGAAGAGGACACTGAAACCCATCCTACCCAAAAGAGTATGTATCAGTTGGTTGAGCTACAACAACAAAGGGAACATATTTTTGATAGAACTCAACAATTTCAGGACAAGATAAAAGATATTTTTTATAGGAGAACCAAACCTGATGATTTCTAGATAGGGGACGCAATGTTGCAATGGGATGCACCCCAAGAGGAGAAGGGGAAACATGGAAAATTTGATCACCTGTGGAAAGGCCCATACAAAATCTTCACTTTCAGAGGAAAGAACGATTATGTGTTGGAAGAAATGGAGGGTGGATTGGTGTCTAGAGCTCCAGTAAACGGGAGGCTCCTCAAACATTATTTTTTGTAAGAAAATCCACTCCCATTGTCATTGTATAAATCAATTTCTTTTAATATTTCTTGTGTGTATGTCTATTTGATAGACTTAAAGCCCGAGGTGAAGGCAGTAAGGTCTCCAAGAGATGTTGTCATTAGGTTTTTCTTTTTGAGAAAATTTTGTACTTGCATACCCCAACGCATAGTTTGAGAGTTTCCTGAAGGATTGGAAACATCCAAATGGACAAGGGATGTGGCCTACATAGTTCTTTGCTACCTCATAGGGAGGATAGCATCCCCGAGTTAGAGCCACTATTAGCACTTGATTCGCACCAGTGCTAAATGTTGAATAACTTTGCAGGTGAGATTAGCTCCATATTGAGCTGAAAATTTGATAGGGGAGTAGGACAATTAAAAGGAGGAACAATGTACGAAGACTCCCTAATCATAGGAACTTGAAGGACGTAATGAGGTTCTACAGATTTTGAAGATAAATGGCATGGATACGTTGCTGAAGCAGATCGACGGTGGAGGAATATTTTTCCAAGAAAAAAATGTGCGGTCTATAAAACTGTGGTGGACCACGAAATCTGTTATATCCCTCAGATATTGATAGCTGAGATCTATAGATGCTTAAGATCTAGGGTGGAAACAGATTGCGCGGTGGCAATGCACACAGAGGTTAACAGGATGGGGCTCTGCAAAATGTGAATGGACCCCACACCTCGGGACGGTGGAGATCTAGTAGGGATAAGATTAGTGGCTCAGAGTTGTTTCATGGAAGGAAAGTGCATGGGTTTTAGCGAGAGGATCCGTCGTGAAATCCGACAGGACCCCATGGTTTGGACGGTGTAGATCTGACAGATATCTGGTCAACGGTTTCGAGGGATTTCACGATGGAAAGGTGTAAGGAGTTTAACAAGGTAATCCATCACGAAATCGCATAAAGAACCATATCAAGTGACGATTGAGATTTTTTGTAGGGGAGATCTAGGGTCATGATTAACTTAACATAACCAGAGATGCGAGAAGGAAAAGGAGCAGTACAAATGTGAAGTGCAATCGGGTCATGAATAGGATGTAATGATCCAGATCCTGTATGGGGAAATAAAACAGTTAGATTTCTTCTAAAAAATGTCGTTTTCATGCAAGCGATCGTGCCTCTCAGACACCGGATTGCAGTTTTCGACCCAGTGTGTCGAAAATCCCTTATTTCCTATATTAGATAAAAACCGCGTTGAATCTGCCACATTAGGAGTTTGTTATAATTTTAATGATGACTCAGGATTTAATTCCCAAATTTTGTAATAGAATTAGGCTCTATTTCGAGTTTGGTCTCGAGAGCCATAGCCCTATAAATATGCCCTCAATTGATGAGGAAAGGGTTGGAACTTTCATTTAGAAAGCATTCTGCTCTTGTTTTTGTCCCTGTGACTTTCTTGGAAGAGTTAATGAGAAACATTATCCTGCATTTCTGATATTTATCATAGTGTTCTACATTTAGTTTGTTTTCCCATTTTATCATGATCATTTATGCGTTTTTTTCTGCTAAAGCACTCTAGTTGCATATGAGGAATTCGTTTCATTAAGCGCTCCTCGTATCAGATGCTACATTTGTGATGTGTTTATGATAACTATTATAGAATTCACTCTGAGTTAAGTGATCTGTATTAGTTTTCACCCTTCTTGTTCTTGTTGCTAAAGGTGGTGTAAGAGATTCATCCGTAGATAGGTGCCTCTTGTTTCACTGGCCTTCTTCCTCTTTCTCCTATCACCCACATGGTTGGTATCAAGTATATAATTTTTCAATAAAGAAACATGAAACACATTATGTACTCTAATACAAGTGGGTAGGGCCAAATCATAAACAACATGTCTTATCTTAGCTAAGACCTCAAAAGGTTCACAGTATCTGGCAGCTAGCTTGGATCAATTTCCCAAGTTTTAGGAAATTTTCTTGGGTCTAACTTTCAAAAACACATGGTCTCCAACTTGAAGTTGTCTAGCAATCCCATTTTGATCTTCGTAGCTCTTCTGCCTATCTTGAGATTCCTTTAGATTCTTCTTTATCTTAAGCATTTTATCCTCCATTTCCTTTAATAATTCTGGTCCAACAATGACTCTATCTGTTGGGTTATCCCAACTGATGGGAGTATTGCACTTCCTTCCATACATGGCCTCAAAAGGACTCTTATTCAAAGAGGAATGATATCCATTATTATAAGAACATTCCTTTGAATATTTATTTTGTGTTCTTGAAGGAGCAACTTATATCTTTTAGGTTGTCGATGGTAAAATGGGGTACAATGACCGAATTGAGATAGAGGACCTGTTTATTGTTGTCTTTTCCATAAGTGACAATGAAGAAAAGGAATTTCTATGTGAATTATATATGCATAATTTGATTATGGTGGACTATGAGTATTGAGATCCAAATCCTCATGTATGGGAGTTACAATTTAGTGCATTCACGTCCTTCACGAGAAATCAATTGAAATGGAATAATCATTGCAACTTTTGTAGAATATATTGAATGGGAGGATTCTCTCTAGGTAAGGGGTCCTCCCTCACCTAAAAAATTGTTCACAACCAGGAATCAGGTTATGAAAGATCAAGCATTTTTTACACTTCTGGAAATGGCTCAGATTAAAGTTGTTCACAAATGTATGAATTGGATCCCTTTTCATAGATTGGAATCCTTACTTTGTCTATGAAGAATGGTTAACGCCTTGAGTCCCGATCTTAAAAGGAAGGATCCTTTCTCTATCAAAATGTTTGAGAGGGCCTGAGATAGAGTACAAAACTACCTTAATTACTTGGATGTGCATAAAAATAAGTGGATTGGGCTCTGATTCCATTTTCTTATACTTTGTTGTCATGTGATGGATGGAGAGGACAATGAATTCTGGAAGATTGTTATATAACAAGGAGGCTTCTATACAATGGATGAACGGGGGTATTCTTATTACAAATGGAGTGATGAATATTCAAGTATCTCCTTGAGTACCCCTATTAGTGGAGCACAGTCCTAATTTGCACGAGGACATGCAAATATTTTGGTTGGGGGGAGATGAAGGGATGCATATATGGCACTTTTTGTTCTCTTATTTTTTCCTTGTTTATGTACTTTTTGAATAGTTCCTATACCACCACTAGCTCTTTTTGGTTGCACCTGGTAAAGCTTTGGATCTAGTAAGGATTGATCATGTTTTCCTTGAATATTTGTCATTTTCTAGCGATTTGGGTATGGTTATGCTACAATAATTGTCTATTAAAGGAATGGTGTTCCAAGTCTATTGTTGTTTCAGTTTCATGTTGCGGAAAGAGGCACTAAATACAGTTGCAGAACATAGTAGTCGTGGAGGGTTAAAATTCTTCTAGATATGTCTCAATTTTATACACAACATGCATATAAATATCAATTGAGACAAATAGCTCTAGTAAATGGTTCGATGAAGGCTCTTGATCATTTAATGTGATCATGTTGGTCATTATACATTATCATGGCAAAGCTACTGAATGAATCTGTGGTTCCATAGCTAATTTGGGAATCAACCGTTCTGCAACCAACTCAATGACCACGCATTATAGGAAATTTGAGGTCTTAAATGGGCCTCCTAAGGAAAATAATAAAATAATAGTTATTAATTTGGAGGTAGAATGAAACAACTACTTTTTTTCTTCGTATTTTCGACATATCTACCTGTGTTTTTACTCAAATTTTGAGCGGGAGAGCTCGTTGGATGTGAAATTTAAGTCCGCATCCAGCGAGCTCTCACGCTTGAAAATTGAGTAAAAACACAAGGAGATATGTCGAAAATACGAACAAAAAAAGTAGTTTTCTTTTATGACAAATATGTCAATTCAACCATTATGGTTGACTCATTTTATTGAAATTCTATTTGTTCTTGAATTCCAACTCACAAAATTTATTGTTGGCGCGTTTTCTTATAAGGCATATTTTAGACCCCAAATTTCCTCTAATGGAAACTTTTCAACGATTTTAAATCTGTTGAGTCATCCAACAATTTCATCTGGTTTTTTTGAAATAATTTTCAACTTAGAACTGCATCCACGCTTCATGATATTAGCCTCTTGAATTGGCTCATTAAATCTCTTGAAGAATTAATAACTGAGGCTTATTTGGTAATCAATTGTAATTGTACATGATTTCATAATATTTTTCATGGGTTTTGATGTATAAAAAAATGAATCTTATCATGGGAAGTTTAGCCATAAACTTGCATATGATTACTAAACCTTGTTGTAATCAAACATTACTATATAAAATTTGTTATTTCTGGTTCTGGAGGTGTTGATCAATTTCGTGTGAGTGAGTGGCTTTCCCAACTCCTATCTCTGAAGTCAGCCCCCCCTTCTGGTGACAGGTGTTGTTGTAGTTTAGAATTTTCTTTGTTTGTACAAGTTAGCATTTGATTAATTGTTTGCATTCATAAAATTGTGTGCCGATTACTGGTGTGAATTCTTCAAGTGTGAAGCAATTAAGTATTTGCAACTATTATTTATTTTTAATATTGGATAACAGGGAAGTACATGTGTGATGGGTGTCTAATTAGAAGGAATGAGACTATGGTGAAGGATTGTAGTGGATACCTTCTTTTGTAGAATTTATATTATTGGTTAATCATGTTAGAAGCATGTTTTTACTTCTGAGTATTTCCTTTCCAATTTACTTGTCATCAATTGTTGGTTTTGTAGGATTTAATTTCTTTGCAGAATTAATGAGCGGTTATAATTGCATTTAGTTCTTTCAATTCCTTTATGTAGTATAGTTGGGACAACTTGTGGTAATTGATAGAACAACACTTGTATTTCAAATTAGTTTAAATACTTTCCTATAGGTGTTACTTAATAAAAAACCTTTCACCAACAGTGGCATTTTCTAGTTTGGATTCATTAATTTATTGATCTTCCATGTATTGAAAATCATCTGAATTATAGTGTCTGACATAAATTTTGTTGAGTAGCTCATAAGCCTTTTGTAACCATGGGTTGAACATTTATGAATATATTCCAATTACTATTTTAAGTAAATTTGAAGGTAAAATAAATGCTCGTCACTCTCTATGACAAGTTGCTTGATCATTCATTTCTTTTGGCCTCTCTTCAATAATAGTGATACAAAACTTCAAGTAAACTCTTTGACAGATTGTGGAGGTATTATTAGGATAGTAAGAGATGCACTAATTTCCAAATACTATAATATCAATCAACATCCTTAGAAATTACCATTAATACAAGGTGACAACCATTCCCACACACACTAGATCCAAACCTTACAACCAAACTCACTTTACTAGCTTCATTAGTTCCATTAATGTTTCATTGGCCTTGTCAGAAGAGAACATAGTAGGTCATGTAGAAATATACTACCTATTAGCTCCTCTTAACCTAGTCCAATCCCTCCTTACCTCGTTATTTTCCAAAATACGGGTGTTGGTCCCATTTGGCTAGAATTTTCCCTAAAAGGTAAGTGATCAAAGGTCTCACATAGCCAAGTTGGGAAGGATGTTGGGAGTTGAATCAAGATTATTTGAAGCACAAGAATGTGTGGAGTCAAATGAAATATTATTTGAAAGGTGTAGTAGGATGTGGTAATAAAGAACAAATCCATAACTTGCTACATATCCAATATGATCTTATAGGTTCAAGGAAACCTTATGAGATGATACATACTGGAATAATCCTCATCCATAATACTCTGCTAAGAATTATGAGAGAAAGAGGTGAATGGTACTTAGATTAATTGAGGTTGGGAATCATTAGGCCAATGCAAGGAGAAATCATTTTTTTGTGGTGTGGTTTCGAAGGAGAAGCACTCCAGGAAGAAAGTAATCCATCACCTAGGGGAACATCATGTTGCAATATCTCTCAATATTATGCAACCGTTTTAGGCTCTTAGTGAAGGTACACTAGAGAAATTATTTTTAAAATAGTTGTTTTGGAGGTCTAATTTTGTGTTTATATGAATGATATATACTTTTGTTTTCTAAACTAACAAGTACCAAGAAAAATATAAAAAGAGCTACCCAGAAGTATTGAGGTGGCCCATATGGAAATACTATATATTATCTCTTACCTAATAATATTTTGTTTTATTTTATTTTTAAGCAAACCACTATTGAATATTGTAACTTCAAAGCATATTCTAAATGTGTTTTACTGATGTAACCCAAGGGAGATGTCATTATTCCTCCGGCGGGGTGGTACTATTGTATTTGGTCATCATAGAGTCATGAGGTAAGGCCTCCATTGTAAGTCGTGTCAATAGCACCCTAATGAATAATATAATATACTGTTTTGAGTCTTCCTAGGTGAAGTCGTCCCAGACAGTTTAGTGGGGCTGACTTGATTAGGGTAAAATTTAGTTGGCTCATTGTGTATAAATAGAAGAGTTTTGGTTCTTATTTGGACACAAAGACTCTCACTTGTGTAGCGCGTAGGAGAGAGAGAGAGAGAGAACAACATGAGGAGGATAACTGTTTTTGGAGTTATATATTATACATTTTATACAGAGGAAGTTTTGTTGGGTTTTCTTCCCCTTGAGGGTTTCCCAGGATAAATAGTGTCTATCTTGTGATTGTGTTTCTATCAGTGATTCTAGATATGTTGCTACTATTTTGAATTGAACACTAATGAATCTAGTCTAGCATATGAAATCTTAACATGGTATTAGAGCTAACTTTATTAGGACAACTTTCACAAGGTGAAACTCCCTCTCTCTCCTCCCCGAAAGAAATTAGGGTTTTTGTAAATTTTGGAATTTGGAATATCTACTTGCATAGAAATTTGTGCCTCCCTGGAGGGTATCTATTGAGCCTAGGATCGAAGCTTTTGGGTGGTTGGATCTCTGGAAAATCCAAACCCTAGTTTGGCAATGAACCAAAAAACTGCAGTGAAACAAAACTAGAAATTCTGCAATGGTGCAACCTCGCAAGTGGGATTTAAAGACTGAAGATTTGGTATTTCCATAAAGTAGTTGGATCAATAAAATTTCCTCCCTCAAGTGCATCTACTAGTAAGGTCAGCTTTTGATTTTGATAATTTTGAATTTTTAGTGACCTATTAGATAGGATGACCCCAAGCACTAAGCTTGAGGACAAATTGGAAGGCCAAGAAAAATTCCTAGCTTGGAAGTATAGGATTGGTATCATTCTCAGAGAAAATGGTCTTGAGAAGTACATCTAAAAATGAAATTGCAGAACCTGAAGAAGATGGAGTTACGGGTAAGCACGAACAAGACCTAGTCAAGGCAATGAGGATCATTGATGACTCTATTAAGGATCACTTGATCACACAAGTGTCATCTAATAAGATACCTAAACATATGTATGATGCTCTTTATAGAATGTATGAATGAAGGAACATCAACAAAAAGAAGAATATGAGAGATCAATTGAAGGGCACCAAGATGAGCAAAGGAGAGTCTATTCAAGATTACTTCACAAGGGTCTCTTAATTCATAGAAAAACTAAGTGTTGTTGGAGACACCCTTGATGAGGATGAACTAGTTATGGCTGTTCTCAATGGTCTCACTAGACCTTGGGTCTCATTCATACAAAATTTGTGTGCCAGAAAAAAAAGTATGAAGTTTGACATAGTATGGGAAGATTGCATTCAAGAAGAAGCTAGAGTAGCCAACAGAGAAGCTCTACTAAGAAAAGTTGACCAGGCTCTATCCACCCATACTAAAGAAATGAAGCAACCAAAATTCAAGAAGAGTAATCAGAAACCTTCCAAGAAGAAGTTTCAGAAGAAGGATTCCTCAAATTACCAATGCTACAACTGTCATAAGATATGACACCTATCTAGAGAGTGTCCATCACCAAACAACAACAACAAGAGACATCATACTCATCTAGCTGAAGATGAGGATGAAGAATAAATACATCGAAATATATTAACAAGAGAAGAATATCTAGATGAATATGTACTATTCCCTGCACTCTATGGGTTTGTAACACTTGGAGAAGACACATGGCTTATTGATAGTGGTGCCTCGAAGCATATGACATGAAATAAGAAATATCTGTCAAAAATTGAAGAGAAGAACTGTCCCCAGAAAGTATCATTGGTAGTTGACTATCAATATCCCATAAAAGGTATTGGTGAATCAAGCTACAAGCTTGAATTTGGGAAGTTCCATGAAGATGAAGAAAGTACCGTATGTACCAGGTTTAAAAAAGAACTTACTTTCCATCTCAGCTCTAGATAAGAAAGGATATGGAGTTTATTTTATAGATGGACAAGTACTAATGTATCCCAAAGGAAAGATACTTGAAGATGATGTGTTCATTAGAGAAGAAGAAGGAGGACTGTATAAACTCAAAGGACATCCAGAGACATACCTTGTCCATGACACTACCAACTCAAGTGAATTATGGCATAGAAGGCTTGCCCACATTAACTACAAAGAATTTCCATATGTGAGCAAGGTTGTAACAAGGTTACTAGATCTGATGATTGATCATGGGGGTACTTGCAAAGGATGTGCAAGTGGAAAGAATGTAAAGAATCCCTTTCCAAAAAGTGAAACAAAGATCAAAGGTACATTAGAACAAATTCACTATGATGTGTGTGGTCCTATTCCCTCTATATCCCTAAGTGGATATTAATATTATGTCACATTTATTGATGCCTATTCAAGAAAGACTTGGATATACTTTTTGAAGAACAAGAGTGAAGTGTTCAGGAAATTCAAGGAATTTGAAGCATTCAGTAAGGAGGAAGGAATCAAGAGGGAACTAACCACTCCCTATAATCCCCAATAGAATGGTGTTGTGGAAAGAAAGAATAGAACTATTATGGAAGCAATGAAGACCATGATTCATGACCAAGACCTCCCTATGCATCTATAGGTTGAAGCAACAAGAACAACCATATATGTGCATAATAGATTATCTCACAGTGCTCTTGGATTCAAGACTCCTGAAGAGATGTATACAGGAAAGAAACATGAAGTAAGCCATCTCAAGATATTTGGTTGTCCAGTATATGTGCATATTCCAAAAGAGAAGAGAACCAAATTGGATCCTTCTGGAAAGAAGGGACTATTTGTAGGATACTATGAAGTATCCAAAGCCTTCAAGATATACATCTCAGGATTTCATCATATCAAGATTAGTAGGGATGTAACATTTAATGAAGAGGAAGCTTTTAAGAAATCTAGAAGGTGTCAGCTTGAAGAAGTACATGAAGAGGATGTACCTCCCATAAGGATAGAAGCTGAACCATCTCCTTATTAAATTGAGCACATAGATATGTGGACAAACACACAACTCACAAGATAGATCACACAATTTACTCAGTTATTGAAGAATGAAACAGTGCAAAAATGGCTTGCAACTATGAATGCTTTTCATTAATCAAAGAGTAATTAGATAATAATTACAATGAAGTATAATGGCTTAAATAGCCACATGCAATTCGAATCCACATGAGGAAATTCTAATTGATTAGACTCTACTTGACTGTAGGTAACTAAGACCTTGTCTAAATCACTATCGGAGGACTCAATAGTTAACTGACCTTGTCTAAACCATTACCGGAGTTCAATGGAGTTCTAAAACACAACTCAAGTGTCTACTTCAGTGTTGACTGAGGCTAACTGACTATGGTAGGTGAGAAATGCACCTCTCCTGCATGCATCCATGCAAACCTAGCACTAACTGAATGTAGATGACTATAACTGAATGTAAATGAATCCTAACTCAGCTTGACTAGTCACTAATTGAACTCAACTGCTAAAGGTTGGTGTCGGCACTCCTAGTGGCTCCTAAATTGTAGGAATTGATATAGGAGGCTCCCAAACTAATGCATGTAAGTGCAATCAGTGGCAGTATGCCTCAATTAGTGTTCCCACACTTTAGTAACTAGAACATGTGCCCCAATTAGGCCAAGTGGACCCAATGGTGTTAGTGACTAAAAATAGACTGGATGGACTCCCGATTTAGACATATGACCAAATTGGACAAGGGAGGATTAATAATCCTAACACCCCCCCTGAATGATAACTTGGAAAATCTATGGGCCCTGGTAAATAATACCATAGGTCACCCTTTACATCAAGTAAAGTAAAGTAACTGCTCAATACAAGGAGATGGGGAAAAAAATCCCCCCCTCTAATTAAGTAGGTAGAATCAGGATCAATCTGGTTCTTCTGTGCACAGCTATCCTGGGGCCTAGAATGTGAACCTCTCTATCATTATGTCTGGAGGAATATTCCTCTTTGGAAGAAGAATGATATGCTCAACTAAATCATAAATATAGACAGCTGCCGGATGAAGACTAGACCCATGTAGAGCAACTGAAGTCAACTGATAAGTGAGAAAAGGTTCTTGAGGATTCAGAACATGTGAGGAACACTCAAGAAACTGATATGTTGCAGCCATGAACAGAAAACCATGAGTGTTAAAATCATCCCCAAGTGTTAGGAGCAAGTTTTTAGGTGGATGCATAATGTCTTCCTCTTTACTAGTTATGTGAGGAGATGAGCATGTGATCAATGGTAGAGAAGCACTGGGACTGTTGAGAGCGAATGCTTGAGCTCCATAGTCTGATATAGCTTATAAAATAGCTAATGAATCAAATAATAAATATCAGCAACCTCATAAGAGGTGTTGTAAAGGAAAGTGTCCTATGGCTAGGGTTTAAGAGGCCATCAACATGCTGGGGTTGAAAGAGAGATGCACAATGTTCAGCAAGCATATAACAGCAAGTTTCAGAGATGAGAAAGATCCACACCTGATTAACTGAAGGCTGGTCCAATCTTTCTCTTCAATCCTCTTCTTGCTCCTCTCGCTCCAAGAGACTTGCAAAACAAATTATACCTTCCTCAAACCATTATGACCACATATAAGACAATGATAATCAAATAAACATAAACAAATGATCTGAATAACATCATCATATGATCAGAAACAGAGATTCAATCACACATTGAACAATGATTTGGGAAGAAGAAGGACATCACATCTTTATTAATCTTGAAAACAAGTACAAGTATACCTTCTCTTCAAGTTTGGCACCTCACGAAACCTTGATCCGGTTCTGTTGTTTCTCTTCTCCAAAGAACTCAGCCTCCAAGCTCTGCAACACAAGGGGAAGACCTCCAGGGCAAAGGTGTGGGAAAAGAGAGTCCTGATTCCTCCAGCATAACAGTGCAAAAATTCAAATCCCTCTCATGGCCTCTCCTACCTCTATTTATATGGGTGAAATAAGGTAGTTCGAAGGTTAGAGAAGTTACAGCAGTTAAGGAAATCAGTTAGATGACATAACTAATCTCCAATTAACTCGTGTTTTTATGTTTTAATGTTGAGAAACACATACGCGGGTCTATAGGAGGACCCCCACGCATGATACGCGAGCTTACACAAGAGCAACCCGCGAATATATGCATGTGCGACTTGTAAAACACGAGACTCGCGTATGATACGCGACTATGCCTTAAGGAGAGTCGCGTATACACAAAAAAACACATTTTAAGGGCATTTCTGGGAATTTTCAGACTTTGGTGTCTTCTGGAAAGTTTTAGCTAACTAAAATACCTTTCCAACGGCACAGAAATGAGGTCAAACGGAGTTACAGAACTCAAGATATGGGTCCTCCAAGATAGGTGTTTTTTCAGTGACTTTCATGAAGTGCCAACATGCGACGAAATCATGGAAAAGTGGTCACAGGCAGAGATGTGTCATTTTGGGCTATAACAGATGCCCCCTAATGTGTGAGGTTAGAGGGGAAGATGATAGCCGAAATACATTATAAAGGAAACAGCTGAGTATGGAGAGAGCAGAGAATCCAAGATCAAAAGGCTCGAGTGAAGGTACCTGAAAGAGAGATAAATGTCAGAAAAATTGATCTCTGGAACATACACGTCCATATACAAAACATCGCCCGAAAGATATAGGCGGATCCAACATATGTATAACTGATGAAACTATCATGGTCGCTCAATATGCAAAAAGGTGCCATATCAAATCTAAAGGAGCCATGGCCACAAATGAACAAGGTGGATCCATGCTCAACAATCGATCATAGCCACAAAAATACAAGGTGGATCGATGTCTCAGCAAAATGTCATATAAAGTATAACAAGGTCTTGCGCAACTTGGGCAATAGCAAAAGATGACAATGCTACTGTCAGCCCAAGGTCTTCAATCCAAACCGCCCAAAAAAGGTACGAATCCTAACCATGCGAATAAAGGAGCTGAAGTCGAACATGGAGGAAACCGTTTGATTACCGGTCAATGATGAAAACCGTTAACAAACACGAGGGAAACCACCATTAATGAAAATGGTTCCCAAGGTACCTAGTACATTCTAACAAGTGTGATTACAAGGACTTGAAGTCGAACACTTGAAGAATCCATTGAGTAGGAGACATTAAGGTATTCTCAACTACCCAATAGCGAGGGAAATTGCCATTGAGGACAACAATTCCCAAGGTACTGTCATAAAACTCTAAATCTCATCCCCAGAGCAAGATGTCTTGCAGTCGATAGGAAGAGAACTGTTGGAAGGAAGGCATTAAGGCATCCTTCATCATCCAACACAAGGTAACTCCAAGACTAATTGGATCTGGAATTGGTACTGAATTTCACAAAAAGGACCACTGAAGACATGATGTAATGAAATGATACCAGGGAATGGCCGACACAAAAGGTCAAGGCAACTGCAGAATGGCCGACAAAGGTTTAATCCTTGAAAAGTGAGCACGACACAAAAGTGACTTAGGTAGATTTTGACACAAAATAGGACCAACGAAACAAATCTGCAATGTAGGAGACATTAACAGATTCCCCATATAATTGGAAAAGAGACCAACTGGAGGAGTAAGAAACTCTGAATCGGGATAAGTTCAAAATACTAGGACCCAACTGTTGATAGACTCAAAACTGGTGCTTTGTTCAAGGAAACAAGACTTGCTGCCATGATGTAAAAAGACATGGAAATAAACCTTCCCCTTCCCTTCTTTCTTGTAAAGGTTTAACGAGTCCAAGAAAGCAAACTCGGGACCATCTTCATTTTTTGACAAGCTCGAAGAAAAGAAAGAAGAATGCTTGATAAGGCACTGATTCGTGGATTTTACGAGCCCGAACTAGTACATGCTCGACGGTGTTTTCATAGTTTAGAGAGTCTGGAAACTCCAAAGAAGACTCCAGGGGGGTCCTTTTTCGTACAATTTAGTCTCCTGAGGCCGAAAAAGTATTAAACAAACAACAGAAGAACTCTCTTAACTTCCGAAGAAGAAAAGGCGCACCTTTTTCGTAATTAGTCAGGAAGGTCCGAAAAAGGTTAAATTACCACCTACCCAACGCTCCTTCAAAAGCAACATATAGCCTGAGTTTTACGAGTGTGAAGGAAGGAAAGATCACTCGGAAAGATCCATTTGATTACAAGAAATGGAGCTT
>LPNX010078537.1:174406-213493 GCA_001517045.1 Pseudotsuga menziesii | reverse complement strand
TACCTTCTCTTCAAGTTTGGCACCTCACGAAACCTTGATCCGGTTCTGTTGTTTCTCTTCTCCAAAGAACTCAGCCTCCAAGCTCTGCAACACAAGGGGAAGACCTCCAAGGCAAAGGTGTGGGCAAAGAGAGTCCCGATTCCTCTAGCATAACAGTGCAAAAATTCAAGTCCCTCTCATGGCCTCTCCTACCTCTATTTATATGGGTGAAATAAGGTAGTTCGAAGGTTAGAGAAGTTACAGCAGTTAAGGAAATCAGTTAGATGACATAAGTAATCTCCAATTAACTCGTGTTTTTATGTTTTAATGTTGAGAAACACATATGCGGGTCTGTAGGAGGACCACCCGCGCATGATACGCGAGCTTACACAAGAGCAACCCGCGAATATATGCATGCGCGACTTGTAAAACACGAGACTCGCGTATGATACGCGACTATGCCTTAAGGAGAGTCGCGTATACACAAAAAAACACATTTTAAGGGTATTTTTGGGCATTTTCAGACTTTGGTGTCTTCTGGAAATTTTTAGCTAACTGAAATACATTTCCAACGGCATAGAAATGAGGTCAAACGGAGTTACAGAACTCAAGATATGGGTCCTCCAAGATAGGTGTTTTTTCAGTGACTTTCATGAAGTGCCAACATGCGACGAAATCATGGAAAAGTGGTCACAGGCAGAGATGTGTCATTTTGGGCTATAACAAGAGGAAACTAACACCAAATCCCCAGTAGCAGTTTTGAAGAGAAATTGCGGTACTTGATTTTTCACACTGGAATTGGTGAGAGCAGCTACAAGCATGACTGAAAGCTCTTGGATTTTAAAATCTGAACCAACTAATATGATATCATAAATTAAATGAGATCTAAATAGGTTCACAACAGATCCAAAAGTGTGAAATGAAATCAAATCCCCAGTAATAGTTTTGTAGGAGACTTGCGGTACTTGTTTCTTCACAACGTTGATGAGAACAGCTACAAGCAGTACTGAAAGATTATGAATTTGAAATATTAAACCAAGGAATATCAGATCAGATCTAAATAAGATCATATAATATCCAATAATGTTCATATCAGATCCAAAGAAATGGTCAACCAAGGCGGTGGATGCACAGCTTTATTCTTCTTCAAAATTCTGAATTTTGGTGCATGCAATCCTGCAGGAATTTGATGGAAGATCTAGATCATGTGGAGCGAATGGATCACTCTGGTAATCTGATATTTCTTCCAAAATATCCAAGGTATTACATATTTCCACACCAATAGCAACATTAGAGAGAGAAAAATCAAATTTCTCTTCACTTTCGGAAGCAATTATTGGCAAATTTTGCACAGAATTCAAAGGAAAATCACCGGTGTATGTTTGCATGGAAGTGCAGTAGTGTTTTTCTTCAATATCAGAGATTCGAATGTATTCTTATATTTTAGCAATATGAGGATATAATATATCATATATCTCATGAACTTCCGGAGCATCAAGAGAAGGAGTCACTGCAAGGAGACCGTCTTCAATTCGAATTGACTATGTAGAAGATTCTGCTTCGTCTTCATTTTGAACAACTTCATCAGAGAGAGTGGAGGATGAGATTTTTGGATTTAGATATCTTATAGTTCTATATATGCTCTCCAAACTGCTATTATGATCCTCATCAATCATTCCAAAGGTTCTGTCCAATATTTTCCAGAGATCCTTTGGATTTTTAACAGATAGTTTGATGTAGCGCATGCTAGGAGAAAGGGCCATACACATTGTTCCATAAGATGCATCACATTTATTTAGCCAGTCATCTTCTCTCTCAAAGGACTCTTCACCAATTCCAATAGACACCTCATAGATATTTTGTCTCTTCAGAGATGCAATCATCTTCATCTTCCATTCTGAATAGTTTGTGAATAGGGTGAGAAGAGGAACTGATGAAGCCATTCGAAGTTCTACCTACAAAAACACAAAAGGGGCACCATAAGGTCGAACAACCTGCACATTTCATGTTTTCATCACACCCAACATAGTTGATCAATATTGACCAACAATTCCTTAACTTGGGGTATTAAGTGGTAAACCTTCTGCTTCTGGTGTAGAGATGGAAGGAGCAATTTTGCTCAAAAATGATCCAGTAGGAGATCTAAGGAGGAGAAGTGCCTTGTCCATCGAGGCTCTAATACCATATTAAATTGAGCACATAGATCTATGGACAAACACACAACTCACAAGATAGATCACACAATTTACTAAGTTATTGAAGAATGAAACAGTGCAAAAATGGCTTGCAACTATGAATGCTTTTCATTAATCAAAGAGTAATTAGATAATAATTACAATGAAGTATAATGGCTTAAATAGCCACATGCAATTTGAATCCACACGAGGAAATTCGATTTGATTAGACTCTACTTGACTATAAGTAACTAATACCTTGTCTAAATCACCATCGGAGGACTCAATAGTTAACTGACCTTGTCTAAACCATTACCAGACTTCAACGGAGTTCTAAAACACGACTCAAGTGTCTACTTTGGTGTTGACTAAGGTTAATTGACTGTGGTAGGTGAGAAATTTGCCTCTCTTGCATGCAGCCATGCAAACCTAGTGCTAACTTAATGTAGAGGAATAGAACTAAATGTAACTGACTCCTAACTCAGCTTGACTAGTCACTAACTGAAGTCAACTGCTGAAGGTTGGTGTCCACACTCCCAGTGGCTCCTAAATTGTAGGAATTGATCTAGGAGGATCCCAAATTGATGCATGCAAGTGAAATTAGTGGCAATAGGCCTCAATTAGTGTTCCCCACACTTTAGTAACTGGAACATGTGCCCCAATTAGGCCAAGTGGACCCAATGGTGTTAGTGACTAAAAATAGACTAGATGGACTCCCGATTTAGACATATGACCAAAATGGACAAGGGAGGATTAATAATCCTAACAATCCTGAAATAGTAGCATTGGAAGATCATGAAATTCTAGAACCTCAGGAACAACCTACTATGGATATCTCTCGAAAGAGAAAACCTTCTTGGGTAAGAGAAATTATACAAGAATTAGAGAGATATGGAGCTCCATAAGGCTCCATAAGGACCAGCAAAATATCAAAGCCATATTCCAGTTATGTAGCTTTGATGTGTGATCTTGTAGATCAAGAACCCTCTAGTTATGAGGAAGTTTCTCAAAAGAAAGAATGGCTTGAATCAATGACGGAAGATTACCATTCGATCATGAAGAATTATTTTTGGGATATAGTTCCCAAACCAGAAAATAAGAGTTTGGTATCTTCAAAATGCATCTACAAGATCAAACATGTTGCTGATGGAAGTATTGAAAAGTACAAAGCAATATTTGTGGCTAGAGGATTCTCTCAGAAAGAGGGGATTGATCATGAAGAGACATTTGCTCTAGTAGAAAGGTACACTTCCATCAGAACTATCATGGAACTTGCTTCCATGATGAAGTGGTACTTACAAAAGATGGATGTAAAGACAACCTTCCTTGGTGGTGTGATTGAGGAAGAGGTTTACATCAAACAACCACAGGGATTTGAAGTCGTATATAGAGCAAATCATGTATGCAAGTTGAAAAAGGCTCTGTATGGACTAAAGCAAGCTCCTAGATCTTGGTATGAAAGAATAGATAGCTTCTTGACACGCATGGGATTTACCAAGAGTAAAGATGATCCTAACCTCTATATGAATATTATGGATGATGAACTAAACATACTATTGTTGTATTTGGATGATTTATTTCTGACTGGAAATGACAAATCGATCAAGGATTACAAGAAGAAGCTAGCTGAAGAATTTGAGATGAAAGATCTTGGATTGATGCATTATTTCCTAGGGTTGGAAATGTGGCAAAGACTAGAAGGAAGGAAAAGTATTCAGTATAAATCTTGCAAAGATTTGATATGTTGGATTGTAAAGCCATGGCCACACCCATGCACACCAACTTAAAACTGTTGTCTGATGAGACATCATAGTTAGTGGATATGGCTCAGTACATGCATATTATTGGTTCATTGATGTATATAACGAATACAAGTCCATATATATGCTTTGTTGTGAAAAAATTAAGTCAATATCTAGTTAAACCTATACGGGTTCACCTGATAATTGCAGGTATGTGATGAGGTACCTTAAAGGTACGATATATTTGGGACTCTACTATGGGAGAGATCATTACTATAGATTGTATGGATATACGAATTCAGATTGGGTAGGAAGTGTCGTAGATAGGAAGATAAACTCAAATGGATGTTATTGTCTGGGATCCGCCATGATCTCATGGTTTAGTAAGAAACAGTCCAACTTTGCTCTCAGTACAACTGAAGTAGAGTACATTGCAGCTTGCTCCACTTGTTGTGAAGTGATATGGATTCGGAAGTTGATGTCAGGATTATTTGACATGGAATTGGACACCAGAGTAATTCTTTGTGACAACTAGAGTTGTATAAAGATGACATAGAATCTGGTGTTCCATGACAAACCGAAGCACATAGAAATATGATATTTTTATATAAGGGATATGGTACAAAGGGAGCTATAAAGCTTCAGTATGTGAGTACCGATGAGCAATTTGTTGATGTACTGGACAAGCCTCTATCTTGATTGAAGTTTTAATATTTCCATGACAACATTGGTGTAGTTCAAAACGACTTTCCTCACAAGGAGGAACAGTGATGGGACTACAAATGATGAAGATATGAACCTTCTTCGAAAAGGAGGAACACGTCAAAGACATGGACTCTCCTCGGAAAGGAAGAACAGGTCGAAGACATGAACCCTTCTCAGACAAAGGGGGAGAGTGTTGATAATATGGATCATCCCAGGAAAGGGGGAGTGATCATTAGACTGACATCGATGATGGATGACAGTGATCCTCTCTTGAGGATGGCAGGTATAACACTCTATGCATGAGAGTGGTCCTTACTAGTTAAGGATGGCCCTGCAGATGTTACTCTCACATGGAGAGTACCCACATTCAGTTGTGGATACCGTAGAATAACACTCACTCAGTAGTGTTCCTAACCTTTTTGGTATGGATGCTATAAGATGAGTACTCACAGATGGCAGGACTGAAATTTCATATGCAGTCGAGATCTGCTCTACAAACATTACTCTTGTATGGAGAGTATGCATGCATTCATATGTAGATGCCATAGAATAACACTCACTTGGGAGTGGTCCTAACCTATGTGGTATGGACGCTTTATGATGAGTCCTCACGGACGTCGTAATATAACACTCACTTGGTAGTGGTCCTAATCTGTGTGGTATGGATGTTCTACGTTGGGATGACATTTTGAATGCGGTTAAGATATGCTCTGCAGACAATAGTCTTACATGGTAGAGTATACCTACACGTGAGTGTAGATACCATTGTATAAAACTCACTTGGGAGTGGTCCTAACCTCAATTTTATGGATGGTCTACGATGATTCCTCACAGATGATAGGGTCTGCACCAGGTGCGGTCGAGATCTACATTTAGTTGTAGATGATTCAACTGATCAATTCCATGGATCATGTTGATGGAGGATTGCATCATCCTTGGACTTGTGTCCTAAAGTGATCAGGATTGATCATACCGCAAATAGATCATGTGTACTACAGGTAGCATGGTGGCAAAGGATCAAGTAGATCGAATTACAGCAGTGAAGGGTCAAGTAGATCGAAGTGTGGCTATAGAGGATCAAGAAGGATCGAAGTGTTGCTGCAAAAGGATCAAAAGGATAAAAGTGTTGTTGCAAAAGGATCGAAAGGATCAAAATGCTATAAAGGATCGAGAAGATTGAAGTGTTGCTGCAAAGGATTAAGAAGATCGAAGTGCTTCCGCAAAGGATCCAAAGATCGAAGTACTGCTAGGAAGGATCGAATCGTTGTTGCAAAAGGATCAAGTGATCGTGTGATGCAAAAGATGAAGACATTGAAAAGTAATTGTTCTAGTTATTGATTGTGAAAACTTCCTATGACGTATATATGTATTACCTCAATATATTGATGAAGGTATTGTGTAATGCCCCAGTTTTGACCCCGTTTGCATTAAAAATGTATATGATGTATATATTGTAATTAATCGTGGTGTGGAGCTAAAGGAAAAATACCCACCATCGATTTATCGTCTTATGTTTCGGCAATTAAAATCGTTGCCGAAGGTATATTTCATGCTAGCCGGCACAATATAATTTTGTCATCATGTAAAAACCCCAAGTAGCTATGTCTATGCAACATTAAAAGAGATGGGGACATGATTTTCCTAAGGAATAGGCAGGGAAATTATTTAAACCTTTGGGCCAATGGGGAGAAGCCAAATGCCAATGGGAGAACCCATCAAACCCTCAACTACCCATTTTGTCTTTTTCCCCAATCATTAAATTCTGTCAGAATGTAGTTGAGTTAGTTATTGCATGGGGATGGGAAGAGTATGGGCAAGAAATTCGAAATCGGGGAAAACCCATTTTTGGGGAAAATCAATTTTGACTTTTGGGGCAAGTAAACACCCAAAATGCATGCCCATTTTCCCATACATCCACGTTCTTCATTTTTGCCTCATGTAGGGAAGCTTGGGAGCTATTTTCTACCTCCACGATTTTGCTTGTTGTGTGTTCCCGTTCACAAATTGGAGCTCCTGGGCATTTTCACCATCATCATTCACCCACGTTGGGGCTCTCTCAAGCGGCTGGGAATTTCTTGAATGTGAAATCCACGATTTTGGATTTGTTGTGTATTTATTCCTCACATGGACAGTCGTTCTTCATTTTCTGGAGTCTGAGAATTTTGTTTTTGTGATGTTCTTGTGGTTTGGTTTCTTCCCTAATGTTTTCTATTGCATTTCCCCAATGGTTTCCAAGCTGAAAATCGTTTTTGTGTTTCCCAGCGATTTAGAGGAGAGACCACATCCTCTTGGGTGTTGTTGTTGATTTCATTTTTGGCCATGTTAGGGCCAAAACGTCCCTGGGATACGATTTGTTGTTAGTG
Organism: Pseudotsuga menziesii; assembly: GCA_001517045.1. Lineage (NCBI taxonomy): Eukaryota > Viridiplantae > Streptophyta > Pinopsida > Pinales > Pinaceae > Pseudotsuga > Pseudotsuga menziesii. The sequence goes on along the minus strand of LPNX010078537.1, from coordinate 206,530 downwards.
GGTTGTTCTTACCCTCCTTGGAAACTAATTTTGTGGCTGAACTGTTTTCCTCAACCCAGAAATGGTGTATATTGTTGTGTATGCAATTGGTCTTTGTACTATGTAGGAGCGGAAAGGAGTCTTCTTGACAAACCTAGTGTTTTGCAGGAGCCTCATAGACATAGCTAGAAGGATGGCTCTCTTCTCTACACCCCCCTTGAATAGCACTAGAAGGGAAGTCATGGCCTAAGGGACTGTGCAACAGAGAAGGGAATGATTCCTTGTGTTGGGTGTGTGCGGATTTCTTAGGAGTCAAGCTAGTTCTGGTGTAGGCATCCTTATCTCTTCAGTGAGCGCACTAGCTTAGCAGACAGTACTTCCATCTCCTGATAACCTGATAAACCCAACTTGTTGGATTGGTTATGTGTTGTTGTGTACTCTCGGTCTGATAACCCAACCGTGTTGGCTTGACTTACTTTTGACATATCTTTGGCTATGTGTGAGCCTACTTAGTTTCCTTATTCCTTGGGGAATCATGCCCAGCTCGGGGGTGGCAGTGATGCTGAGAGATTAAGGAGCACACTGGCCTATGGTTGGGTGGAATGTTGCAGCGACATAGCTGGTTGTGAGGTGTTTTTCTTCATAAGATAAGTATTCTTGTGTTTAAATCCCTGCAATTATATTTGATAATGAATTACAATGAACATGTTGAATGCTTGAATGTATGGTTTTGCTTACATTGTATGGTAATAATGTATGCATATTTTAGTTGAAAGCATTTCAATTTTCATGTGTATGTTCATGGGGCTAGTTTCCCGGGTAGATAGCAGTAATCGGTAGCGTCCTCTTCATTGGTCGGAGGGTCAGGGATGTTACATATTGTCTCTCTGTGCTCCTATTGTCTATGATGATGTTGTCAGTAGAATAACCTTCTCGTTAAGGGGGGTGTCAAATATTGTAACTCCAAAGGATATTCTAAATGTATTTTACTGATGTGACCCAAGGGAGATGTTATTATTCCTCTGGCAGGGTGGTAGTATTGTATTTGGTCATCATAGAGTCATGAGGTAAATCCTCCATTGTAAGTCGGGTCAATAGCACCCTAATGAATAATATAATATATTGTTTTGATTCTTCCTAAGTGAAGTCGGCCCAGACAATTTAGTGGGGTCGACTTGAGTAGAGTAAAAGTCAGTTGGCTCATTGTGTATAAATAGAAGAGTTGTGGTTCTTATTTGGACACATAGAATCTCACTTGTGTAGCTCATAGGGGGGAGAGAGAGAGAGAGAGAGAGAGAGAGAGAACAACAGGAGGAGGATAATTGTTTTTGGGGTTATACCTTATACATCTTATATAGAGGAAGTTTTACTAGGTTTTCTTCCCCTTGAGGGTTTCCCAGGATAAATACATGTTTATCTTGTGATTGTGTTTCTATTAGTGATCTTGGATATGCTACCGCTATTTTGAATTGAACACTAATGAATCTAGTCTAGCATATGAAATCTTAACAACCACTATGATCTTGATCAAACAAATTGTGGAAATTGATAATTGTGAAAGAATGATTAAGGCTTCATCATTTGAATCTAATTTCTTCAAAAAGTAGACTATCAAAAGGCTCCTGCAAGTTTTTTCTCACGTAACATATTTTTGAAGTTATAAAAGTTTAGTTTCTTAGTAATACGCATATATTAAAAACCACCTCTAAATTTCTTGTTTTTTCATATCTATTGTTTCATTAATTGTGTAATTATCTTAAGTTAAATTTCATTAGTAAATTCAGATCAATTTAGTTCTTATTCTTCAAATTATATATTGAATTTAGTTAGGCCCTAATCATCAATCAAATTTATGTCACCATTCACTAATCCAGGGCATATGAGTTAACTTCATGTCATTAAAATTAAGTTAACGCTTTAATTTATCTAATTTGAATCATATTTGATTAATTTGAGCATGGCTGTTCAAATTTAGTTCTATAATATATTTATGGCCTTAATATAACATGACAATTTAGAGCCTTAGGAATAAAGTGGAGCTTTATCTAGCCCAAACTAAATTACAATTAACTAGTTTAAGTTACATTTGTTTAACCAAAAGCATGAGTCCTCAATTTAGTCATAAGACAAAAATATGACTTCAAATAATTCAATTAAAATCTTAATATATCAATTAAACCATTATAGACCTCGGTCAATCAAGTCTTCATAAGCAATTTGGATCCTCAGATTGAAATAAAGTATTATGGCCAAAGGGGTCCAAGATGATGAAAACCAAGCAAGCAAAAGAATTTAATGTATCAAATCATGCAAATTTACTCTCTCATTTAATTATGTAAGCCAAACAAGTTATTCACGTCATTTAGATTTACAATTTATTTCATTTGGATGAACTCATGGGTATCACTTAAATTTGCAAATGACACTTACCTTTAGAATGAACCCCCCTCCCCTCCCCCTCATTCTCCTCCCCTCCCCCTCACCCCCTATTATGTAAGATATGACGGTGAACAAGAATTCAATATTGTTACTAAGTTGACAAGTGGTTATGCATGGTTCATAACATATAAATGGTAAGAACCTAAGCAATCAAATTTTTTGATACAGTAGGAATGGAATTTTCCATTGCAATATACTATCTTAAGAAAAGAATATGGAAATAGATTGATTGTAACTATTTTGTATAGCTTCATCGCCTTCTAGTCTAGCATATTCACCTATATGTAATTGAGTAATTCTTGGTTTGTTGGTTGTAGAAAATTCAATAAGATATGATGCAAATTGTTGCAACAAATGACTCTTCTAAGGAGCTAATTTTGAACAAGTATGAGTTTTCAGTGGAGGTAATATGCATGTAGCGTGCATAGGTTTTCCTAATCTAAGAAGCATATCCTACAACAATGACAATTAGGGAATAATAATAACCAACCTTTAGAAAGCACTAACCAATGTTATAAAGGATAAACAAGAATCTATAACTACTCTATTTTTGAATTCGATATTTCTATAGATCAAAACTATCAATCACATGTTTTTTTTTTTTAAAAAGCTCATTTTCAAAGCAAGACTGGCATACATTCTTAATTAGTTATATTTGGGCCTTTATTTATTTATTTTGGTTCTAGATATCAATTTGAGATTTTAAAAAGTTATTTCAAGCCCTAAAATTATATTGAATCGGGATTTGACTTCTTATCATATTTGATCATGGTCATTTTTTGTTTTCAAATGATTCAATTTATGTCTCAACCAATCGATCCATATCAAGTTTTATCAATTGGACTTTAGTAGAATTTAATATTTTAAGATTAAAAAAAAAGTTTAATTGGTTAAATTTAGGTCTTGCATTGCTTTAGTCCTGAAACTTTAGCGATAACAAACATAAATGTATAAATATACAAATTGAAATATATAAAAAAGAATAATAATAGTAATTCATAATTAATGAAAAGACACATCCTATCTAAAAAGCATGACCTACCAACCATTATGACTAATCTAGAAGTACACCGTCATATGGTCATTGTATCATCAACATTCTATTATTCAATCATTTATATATTCTTTTATTACTATCCTATATGGATTTACATTGTTTCTATGTTGGATATTCGCTTGGAAATTAAATTTGTTCATTCCATTAGTGTATACTAATATAAATAAAATTCCACCTTTTAAAGTAGGTTTTGTTCACCAAAATAGGATCATAACCACCATGGAACCATTTTAACCTTGAAGCTATCAAGTGCCAAAAAAGATCAAATCTCTTAATGTGTAATTTTTTTATCATTTAAGGGGAATCTATGCTAGTTGTAGTCTACTTCAACTCCATAGAACTCAAAATTCACAATTTTTGAAGATATGGAAATTGAAAAATATAAATTTGATTATTATTAAGACATTTATACTTTCATTCTAACAATATCTCGATGTAACACAAAACTATATTGTGTATATTTGTGTAAATTTGTTATCTTATCTCTCTATCAATTTTTAGAGTATATGTATATATCAAATCTCTCTTTCATATATGTAGAAATATTTTTATTTCTGTGTATCTATATTTGCCTCTCTTATTATAAGTGACATTTTTAAGACAACATATGATGATGTAAGCATTACCTACATAACATTGTCTCTGCCACACTCACTTTAGTATATAATCAATCAAACATTTTTTTCCCTCGAGTGAAATTAATGATTCAAATTATTTTAGTCACTTTGGATGACAATAGAAAATATTTGGCATAGGAGTGAAATAAGGATTCAAATTATTTGCCACTTTGGATGACAATAGAAAATATTTGGCATAGGAGTGAAATTAAGGGTTCAAAATAATCACTTTAGAAGACAATAGAAAATATTTGGCATAAGTAGTATTGAAAAATATAAATAATGGTTCTAAGGGATTGATTCAATCCCTTAAAGCACACAATTTAGAGGCATAAAATTGAATTGATCCACATGTAACCATAACTAATTGATTTGGGTTACAACTAAGCAATTCAAGTTGCAATTGCTCAAATTTAGTCATGGTGTAACCTTGATGTGATTTGCACTTCAATTACTCAATTTCTATTATTTAAACCCTAAGTAGCCATGGTTGAACACGAGTCTTGATAGATTAACTTTGATCATCACAATTGCTCAAATTTAGTAATGGTGTAAAGTATGGCCTTGAATATATTTGGGCTTCAATTACTCAATTATATTATTTAAATCCTAATTAGCCATGGTTGAACATGAATCTTGATAGATTAACTTTGATTGTCACTATTGATCAAATTTAGTTACGGTGTAAAATGTAAGCTTGATGTGATTTGGGCTTCAATTACTCAATTTATATTATTCAAATCCTAACTAGGTATGGTTGAACGAGTCTCAATAAATTAACTTTGATCATCACAATTGCTAAAATTTAGTTATGGTGTAAAATATAGCCTTGAAATGATTTGGACTTCAATTACTCAATTCATATTATTCAAATTCTAACTAGACACGGCTAAACACGAGCCTCAATAGATTACATTTTCCTCAACGATTAAAGAGAAAAGAGAATAAATTTAATTGTTGGATAAAACTATCACATTGATGCAATTGAGCCTCAGTTACTCAATTTTTACTGTTTTGATCTAAATTAGTGATGATTAAGCTTGAGACTCAATACAATAATTGTTTTCCTCAAGGAACAATTCAAGACAAAAGATGGATTATATTATAATTGAATCATCATTCATTTTGACTCAATTTTAATTTTAAAGAAAAAATACTATATATATATAATGGATGTTAAAAGAAAGCGAACAAATAAACTGATCAAAGTGATCATTTAATTGGAGTACCAGGTGTTAGGTGTTGTGCTTTATTCTCATGTGTCATGTGTGATGATATTGTATATTTATCTTATTCAAAATGGCTTGGTTGATCCAATTTTAATCTTTTTGGATTTTTTAAAAGATAATTGGCTAAGGAATATTTACTCTTAGAGTTTGAGATGGTATCTTAATTGGTTAAATTGAAATAATTTGAGAGTTTAGATTATGATATATCAATTTAGATCATAAACGGTTAAAAAATCATATTTAATGCAACAAAATATTATAGTCTAAGAAGAAAAAACAAATTGAAAATATAAAGGTATTATAATAATTTTTTAAATGTTATTTAGGAGATCTATGTTGAATATGGTTGTCATTGATGCCAAAGGATTTCAGTAATGACAAAGGAATATCCAAGGATACAATGGCATGACAACATCAGTGAAAGACAAAGGTAGTGATAACATGGCATGGATGATGATATGGCAGATATGATGACATGGCATGCCATGTATGATGGTATGGTAGCTATGACAATATGGCATGGCATAGATGATGATGTGGCATGAAGTTGAAATCATTGTTGCATTATGACATCATTCTGGAGAAATATGGAAAATTGATGAAAATCAGGAAATTGACTAAGTATGAAATAAATAGTCAAAATTGGTCTAAGAGGGTTTAAGAGAATGCCCACCAGAATTCATGGTTTGACTAAAATGCATGCACCATGGTACCAGGATATAGCTTGTTATAGTGGCTATCTATAAATGGTCTCATGTTTCCTTCATCACTTCTAAGGAGAAAGTTCTGGGTTTGCTGTAATGAACATAAATAGGATAATAATTAAATAAGGTTAATAATTAAATAAAGCAATCATATAAATAGGATAATAATTAAACAAGGTTAATAATTAAATTAAATAATAATTGTTAATTATTATAGTAGTAGCTATTAATGTGAAGGGACATAACTCTTCATTATGAAATGCTCAAGCCATATTAAAGGAAAGCTATGTTGTAATATCCTATCATCTTTTTATCTATCAATTTATTCATATTTTATTATCTATGGATATGTGGGTTATTTTAGAAATTACTTAATTGAGAATATCCAACTATGGATGTTACAGTGGTATCAGAGCTATACGGACCTTAGACAACATTATTTACACCTTGTGTAGATTTGGGTTTCCCCAAAAAATAGGACTTTGTCCTTAAAAAATAAATAAATAAATAAATAAATAAAAAAGGTAAAAGTAACCCCCCAAAAACAGGAGGTAAAAGAAAAGAAAAGACAAAAGTTAAAAAAAGAAGAAGGTAAGAGTGAAACCACATGTGGTTTCTTAAAGTGGGTTTGGGTTTGAATATAAAAAGTGCATAATAATAACTACAAAGAAGCAAGTGAGATTTGAACCTGGGTGGGGAAGGTAACACTTATTCCTCCCAACCACCCAATCTTCTCTCATTTTACAAAACTATTGGAAAAAAAAGAGAAGAAGAAGGAAGATTGCCATAAAAAAAGGCAAGTCAAAAAAAGAGAACAAAAGTGAAGTGAAAACACAGTCATAAACAATGGCACCTACATATTCGAAAATGAAGTCACAGCTACAAACAACAGTGGACGAGTTAGAGCAATATAAGGCGATCAATAAAAGTATACAAGCTAACGTTGAGACACAGAAGTGGTTGAAATAGTGGAGAGACCATGATAATCGTCGCTTATGGAATCAAAATCGACAGCTAAAACGAACCATAAGTGATAACAAGAAAATGTTATCTGATCAGGATAAAGAAATATCATGTTTAAAAATTCATAATCAAAACTTAGAAGACGAGATCAGAAAGTCAAAAAATGACAACAAATCACCATATGGATGCGATAATGAATTAGAAGAAGAAATAAAGCATCTAAACAAACTCATCATGGAAAAAGATGTTGAATTGGTGCAAGTCCGGATGAAGTTCAAAAATCAAGAAACAAAGTTACGTCATCATAAATAGCAAAAAGAAAAACTCCAGCAGCAGTATGACGACAGTAAGAAGACACGTAAGTTAGAACTGACAAAAGTCAACAAGGTGTTATCAAGCAATTCCGAAGAAATTTTCATATTAAGAAATCATAACAAGACACTAGTCACAAAAATTAAGAAGTTGAAAAGTAGTCAAAAGACAGAACAATCTACGGAAGACATTGAAGGAAAACTTCTAGACAAACAGGAAGAAAATCATTGTATGAGAAGGCATAACGAAGATCTTAAGGAACAACTTAACAAGTCTAAAGATGACAGAAAATCACATGTAGAAGTGATTAAGAAGTTTCAAAATGATAACATGAAGTTAGAAAACAAGTTGAAAAATATACAAAATGAAACCTTAAAACCTCAAGAGACGAAAATACAACTTTCTGCTCAGATCAATGCTAAAAAAATGACACTCGTAAAAGAAAATGACATTGTGAAAATTCCATATCGACACCCCAACCATAAAAACATATATTCTAAAAAGTGGGAAATGTCGAAAGGTAGCGGTACCAATGTGATCAAATCTCTTAATGATAGATCAGTATGGAATGCCAACAATCCACAACAAATCAATTTGGGATGGATTGATTCGTCCACATATCGGAAGTTGTGCTCAACTCTTAGTAGTTCGTATCGACATATCTCGTCAGCTACGACACCACAAAAAATGATGCAGAAACATTATAAGGCTTTGAGGACAAAGCCTTTCTAAGGGAGTGGCAATGTAATGAACATAAACAGGATAATAATTCAATAAGGTTAAAATTAAATAAAATAATCACATAAATAGGATTATAATTAAATAAGGTTAATAATTAAATTAAATAATAATTGTTAATTATTATAGTAGTAGCTATTAATGTGAAGTGACATAACTCTTCATTATGAAACGATCAAGCCATATTAAAAGCAAGCTATGTTGTAATATCCTATCATCTTTTTATCTATCAATTTATTCATATTTTATTATCTACGGATATGTGGGTTATTTCAGAAATTACTTAATTGAGAATATCCAGCTATGGATGTTACAGGAGATCTATGTTGAAAATGGTTGTCATTGATGCCAAAGGAGTTTAGTAATGACAAAGGAATAGCCAAGGATACAATGGCACGACAACATTAGTGAAAGACAAAGGTAGTGATAACATGGCATGGATGATGATATGGCAGATATGATGACATGGTAAGCCATGTATGATGGTATGGTAGCTATGACAGCATGGCATGGCATAGATGATGATGTGGCATGAAGTTGAAATCATTGTTGCATTATGACATCATTCTGAAGAAATATGGCAAATTGGTGAAAATCAGGAAATTGACTAAGTACGAAATAAATAGTCGAAATTGGTCTAAGAGGGTCTAAGAGGGTCTAAGAGAATGCCCACCATGATTCATGGTTTGACTAAAATGCCTGCACCATGGTACCAGGATATAGTTTGTTATAGTGGCTATCTATTAATGGTTTCATGTTTCCTTCATCACTTCTAAGGAGAAAGTTCTAGGTCTGCTGTAATGAACATAAATAGGATAATAATTAAATAAGGTTAATAATTAAATAAAATAATCACATAAATATGATAATAATTAAACAAAGTTAATAATTAAATAAAATAATAATTGTTAATTATTATAGTAGTAGCTATTAATGTGAAGGGACATAACTCTTCATTATGAAACACTCAAACCATATTAAAGGTGAGCTATGTTGTAATATCCTATCATCTTTTTATCTATCAATTTATTCATATTTTATTATCTACAGATATGTGGGTTATTTCAGAAATTACTTAATTGAAAATATCCAACTATGGATGTTACAGTGGTATCAGAGCTATACGGACCTTGGACAACATTATTTACACCTTGTGTAGATTTGGCTTTCCCAAAAAAATAGGACTTTGTCCTTAAAAAATAAAAAAAATAAAAAAAAGGTAAAAATAACCCCCCCAAAAAAAGAGGTAAAAGAAAAGAAAAGACAAAAGTTAAAAAAAGAAGAAGGTAAGAGTGAAACCACATGTGGTTTCTTAAAGTGGGTTTGGGTTTGAATATAAAAAGTGTATAATAATAACTACAAAGAAGCAAGTGAGATTTGAACCTGGGTGGGGAAGGTAACACTTATTCCTCCCAACCACCCAATCTACTCTCATTTTACAAAACTATTGGAAAAAAGAAGAAGAAGAAGAAGGAAGATTGTCATAAAAACAAGGAAAGTAAAAAAAACAGAAAACGAAAAGAAGACAAAAGTGAAGTAAAAACACAGTCACAAACAATGGCACCTACATATTCGGAAATGAAGTCACAGCTACAAACAACAGTGGACGAGTTAGAGCAATATAAGGCGATCAATAAAAGTATACAAGCTGACGTTGAGACGCAAAAGTAGTTGAAAGAGTGGAGAGACAATGAGAATTGTTGCTTGTGGAATCAAAATCGATAGCTAGAACGAACCATAAGTGATAACAAGAAAATGTTATCTGATCAGGATAAAGAAATATCATGTTTAAAAATTCATAATCAAAACATAGAAGACGAGATTAGAAAGTCAAAAAATGACAACAAATCACCATATGGATGCGATAATGAATTAGAAGAAGAAATAAAGCATCTAAACAAACTCATCATGGAAAAAGATGTTGAATTGGCGCAAGTCCGGATGAAGTTCGAAAATCAAGAAACAAAGTTACGTCATCATAAACAGCAAAAAGAAAAACTTCGGCAGTAGTATGACGACAGTAAGAAGAAACATAAGTTAGAACTGACAAAATTCAACAAGGTGTTATCAAACAATTCCGAATAAATTTTCATATTAAGAAATCATAACACGACACTAGTCACAAAAATTAAGAAGTTGAAAAGTAGTCAAAAGACAGAACAATTTGCGGAAGACATTGAAGGAAAACTTCTAGACAAACAGGAAGAAAATCGTTGTATGAGAAGGCATAACGAAGATCTTAAGGAACAACTTAAGAAGTCTGAAGATGACAGAAAACCACATGTAGAACTGATTAAGAAGTTTCAAAATAATAACATGCAGTTAGAAAACAAGTTGGAAAAGATACAGAACAAAACCTTAAAACCTCAAGAGACGAAAATACAACTTTCTGCTCAGATCAATTCTAAAAAATGACACTCGTAAAAGAAAATGACATTGTGAAAATTCCATATCAACACCCCAACCATAAAAACCGATATTCTAAAAAGTGGGGAATGTCGAAATATAGCGGTACCAATGTGATCAAATCTCTTAATGATAGATCAATATGGAATGCCAACAGTCCACAACAAATCAATTTGGGATGGATTGATTCATCCACATATCGAAAGTTGTGCTCAACTCTTAGTAGTTCATATCGACATGTCTCGTCAGCTGCGACACCCAAAAAAATGATGCAGAAACATTATAAGGCTTTGATGACAAAGCCTTTCTAAGGGAGTGGCAATATAATGAACATAAATAGGATAATAATTAAATAAGGTTAATAATTAAATAAAATAATCACATAAGTAAGGTAATAATTAAATAAGGTTAATAATTAAATAAAATAATAATTGTTAATTATTATAGTAGTAGTTATTAATGTGAAGGAACATAACTCTTCATTATGAAACGCTTAAGCCATATTAAAGGCGAGCTATGTTGTAATATCCTATCATCTTTTTATTTATCAATTTATTCATATTTTATTATCTATGGATATGTGGGTTATTTCAAAAATTACTTAATTGATAATATCCAACTATGGATGTTACGTGAGATCTATGTTGAATATGGTTTTCATTGATGCCAAAGGAGTTCAGTAATGACAAATGAATAGCCAAGGATACAATAGCACGACAACATTAGTGAAAGACAAAGGTAGTGATAACATGGCATGGATGATGATATGGCAGATATGATGACATGGCATGACATGTATGACGGTATGGTAGATATGACAGCATGGAATAGCATAGACGATGATGTGGCATGAAGTTGAAATCATTGTTTCATTATGACATCATTCTGGAGAAATATGGCAAATTGGTGAAAATCAGGAAATTGACTAAGTATGAAATAAATAGTCAAAATTGGTCTAAGAGGGTTTAAGAGAATGCCCACCATAATTCATGGTTGGACTAAAATCCCTGCACCATGGTACTAGGATATAGCTTGTTATAGTGGCTATCTATTAATGGTCTCATGTTTCCTTCATCACTTCTAAGGAGAAAGTTCTAGGTTTGTCAAAACAAGGGTTTGTGCCAGAGCAAGCAAAAATGGCTAAGTAGCCTCAGAAATATGCCCGCCCTAAATTATGGGTTAGAGTAAATTCCATAAGCACATGGGGGTCTTGTAGTGTGTTGTCTTATCTATATAAACATATTCTTAGTTCTTCTTGATCATGTATGGAGAAAAATTTATGGATCTGATAAATTGGGGTTTCAGGATAAACTTTGAGAAATTCCTGAAAATAACAAAGTGTTAGAATCAGAAAATTGGAAAGGCATTTTGAAATGCTCGCGAGGAGCGGTTATTTTGATGGTAAAATTCATCAGGTAGCATGGTCTTGTTCCTTGGTGAACTGCATATCCATCCATAGTATCAAATACTATTTTGGAGGTCACACGTGCGAAAGACAAGCGTGCCAAGTTGGGAAAAAGTGTGTTTACATAGTCTGAAAGGTCATTTAGAAATGCCCGCAAGGAGGTGATCATGAGGTGGCAAAATCAATCAAAAAGCATAGACATGTTCCTTGGTGAACTAACTATCCATACATACCTTCAGGTTGTCTTATGATAGCCTCATATGAACAATATCAATCTACCATGAATAGGAAAAATAGTATTGTGCATAGTGAGAACAAAAGAAAATTGGCCAAGTGTTAAAACCAGTTCAAAGGCCATTTGCAAATGCTCACAAATGGATGTGTGTGTGTGTCAGTAAAATCTAAAGGTGACATGATCTTATTTATTGTTGAAAGTGGCTATCTAGCCATAAGTTCAGTTCTCCATCTAATAGTCACGTGTGAAAAGTGAATTCCCAAGTTGAAGAAAAATTATGTTTTACACAGAAATCTGAATATGCCCAAAATTAAGTAATGTTAACATATTTTTATTTAAATTGGCCAGCTAAGTCAATTTAATAAAAATAAGAAATGATTAAGATGATTATGAAATAGAGGAAACTAATTATCAGCTATTTATCAAAGCAATTTAGATAAACCAAGAAGTATTTTTTTATAAAGAGGTGTGTGTGATAAAAATGCAATTTCCAGAATTGAAAGGAAACAATTATGGAAATGATGTGATGCTAAAAATGTATGATGATAAGCTACAAGAATAAACTAAATGAGGCAGAAGCTTATTAAATTATTTTTTTATTTAATTGAAACAGAGTTGATCCTTAAAAGGGGTTTGCTATTTAATTAAATACATAGTTCATTTTTAATGAAAAAAGAAGGGTTTGTTATTTATTTAATAAACATAAATTTAATCTTTTTGAAGAGGCACAAGTGAAAAAAGGCACAAGTCCATTTTCAAAAGATGCAATGATTAAAAATTAGATAGAAGAGTTTGTTATTTATTTAATAAACATAAATTTAATATTTTTGAAGAGGCACAAGTGGGAAAATGCACAATTCCATTTTGAAAAGATGCAATGATTAAAAATAAGATAGATAATATATAAACCAGCATTCGAGATGGAAGGAAGATGTATCAAGAGCCTAGATCAAAGAAAAAGAAAGATCAGTCAGAGACAAATAAAATGAAGTAATAGAATTGAAGAAAACAAGATCTGAAGCTATGCACAAAATGAAGTAACAAAATTGAAGAAAATAAGATCTGAAGTTGTATAGAGACAAAAGAAATAAAAGGAAGAGCAGAGAATTGTTGTTGAGTGTTTTAACGTGAATATCTGAAGAAGTATAAAAGATCAGAGAAAGAAGAGCAAAACATGTTTGTTTATGAAGTTCGAATTGAATATTTGTAGTAGATGTCAGAGAATAGAAGTTGTTGATAGAATATATTATTGAAGTTATAAAAAAACAAGACTAGGGTGGCAGGGTGGTGCCAAGACAGGCTACAGGCATGCAAGGGGGTAGTAGGCTCCTTCCAGTGGTAGCTGATAAACATGGTATCGTAACATCCTTTCAGTAGAAGCTGATAAACCATAGGGCCGTAGCCACCTTCCAATAGTGGCTAGTAAATAGGGTGATGGTGCATCCTATCAGTTGTCGCTGACAAAACAGGGTGTTGGTGCATCCTTCAGTAGTAGCTAAGAATTTGGGTGTTGGTGCATCCAACAAGTTGGAGCTTGCAAAAACTATTGTAAATATAATTTTGCAATATAGAAAGAATTGGTGGTTTACCCAATTGGGGTTCCATGATAAAAATCAGTGTTTTGTGTATCTTGTTAATTCTATGTTTTGATTAAAGTTTAATAAGTGGTTAAAATGATAAAAGATTAACAATGTTGATTCACCCTCCCCCCCTCTCAGTATTGACCAATATTTCAACAATTGTTATCAGAGCGGGATCCTTCACCACAGTTTAACCACTAGAAGGAAGGTCCGATTAAAAACCACTATGGATCAACAAGAAGAGATTTACATAGTGAATGGATCTCTAGTACTTGGAAAAGAATAATACATATTTTGGAGTACAAGAACGAAAAGTTATCTTAAGGCATTGGGACCTAATGTATGGAATTCAGTGATCATTGATTACTTCCCACCAAATAGAATAATGACTTCAACTCAAAAGAAATCCCAGCAAAGTAACTCAATGGCAATGGACACAATCCTTGATGGACTACCTAATGATGTCAAAGAGAAGATAGGTGAATGTAACTCTGCAAAGGAACTTTGGGACAAGATAAAAGACCTCTACTCAGATGAAGCATATCAATTAGAAGAAAGTTTAGTCTACAACAAATCTAGTGATGAAGACTCTTTTGAAGAAGAATCAGAGATTGAAACAAATGTCAATCTTGAAGCTGAGCTTGAGTGTGCTTTGTATGAACTGAGAAAACATAAACAAAGGTGTAAACAACTAAAGAATCTCATGTTGGATCAAAGGAAGAAACAAGGTTCAAAGGAGAAAAAACTTGAGCAAATCATAGCTGACTTTAGAATCCAATCCCAACTGGATCAAGAGAGATTAGAATCCTTGGAAAAACCTCTTAATAAGGAGCAACAAAAGGTTGAAGGGCTAAAACAACAACTACTAGAATGTGAAGAAGAAAATCAGACCTTAAAAAGACAAATAAAGTCCTCACAAGAAGAGCTACGCTATTCAAGACAGGAAGTTGCTAACTTCAAGGAAGAAGCAAAGGAGCTAAAAAATCAGCAAACCATTAATGGTAAGCTCAAAGAAGAAACACAAGAATCGAAAAGACTTGAAGAAGAAGTTACTTTGCTTAAGAAGAAGCTTGATGAAGAAACTATTAAAACAAAGTTTGAGAACAACTCAAAGACTTTAGATGACATCTTGAGTAGCCAAAGATCATCAAAAGATAAATCTGGTTTAGGGTATGACAATGAGAGGAAGTCAGAATGTTCCTCCTTCACAAACCAAGGAAGAAACAAAAGAGGTTGTGTTGTTGCACTAAATAGTCCATTTATGAAGAAGGAAAGTCAGAAGTCTACTCCCTCCTCCCTTAATAAAGACAAAACTAGCATGATACCTAAAGGACCAATGAAGAGTAGAGTCCAATAGATCTTTCTTAGTCATTGCTACACATGTCATAATTTTGGACATATGGTCAAAGAATGTAAGCTGAGGAAGAATGCTTCAATAAAAGGTCAAGAACAAAAGAATGAATGGAAAAAGATGGAAGATCAAAGATTCATCAAACATAAAAGAATATTTTATGGATATTGTCACTTCTGTCACAAGTTTGGTCAAAAAGCTATTAATTGTTGAACCAAGAGAAAATATCTAAGTAGGGAATCCAAGAAACAAACAAGGTCAGTAAGCAAGGTACCTCATGGAAAGATGTGTATAAGAAAAGAAGACTCCAAAGATATAGAAGAAATAAAGATTTCAAATATCAAAGAAATTTCCCAAGATGATGAGGAGCATAATAATGTTGTAGATAAGAATGGCATTCATTATGATGGAAGGCAAGATGAATATGTAAAAGAACACACTGATGATGATAAAGAAGTTGGTGATGATGATGGAACTGCAGATGGATGTTTTTTCTTAAAAGCAAACTCCCATGACTTAGAAAAGAACCTTGAAAAGAGCATTAGAAGGGATCATATACTCAAGGGGAGTCAAGATCAGAAAATTGCAAATGGTACTTGAAAAATGATCTTTTGATAAGAAGAGAAGAATGTGTTGAGGTTGACATCAAAACAAATAGAGAAGAAGAAATGATTATGGTTGCATAATAAGACTAAGTGTCAGATTGAAGAGTCATAAGTGTACTTGGTAAAAGCCTATCTTCCTCAAAGACAAGAAGTGTAGAAGTGACAAATTGAAAAAGAAGACTTTGTCGAGAGACCATCCATGTGACAAATGAAGTACAAAAGCACAAGTAAAAGTTGAGAAGTTGCTTATATGACATTGAAGACTCCCTAAAGAAGAACAAGCTATACAATGCATTTTTTTTAAGAAGAAATCTATGGTAGGAAGCCATGGGTTGAATGAAAGAACTCAAGGACAAATCATTAAGTATAAATTCTGTCACAAAAAGAAGAAAATGTTGGCAAGAGGAAAAGCACTGTGATAGGGGGGCCTAGGAACCCATCATTCAAGTTTCTTATTCAAAGAATCACTACAAGAAGGTAAACAAGGATGTTAATTCGATGATCAACACCAAGTTCAAGCTAATTGGAGGAGGAGAAGCAAAAGAAGGGAAGTTGTCTAAAAGTGAACAATTGAAAATTATGTATCAAGATAGTTGCAACAAGGGCATAACAAGTTATCCTTTATCATTGTTGT
Organism: Pseudotsuga menziesii; assembly: GCA_001517045.1. Classification (NCBI taxonomy): domain Eukaryota; kingdom Viridiplantae; phylum Streptophyta; class Pinopsida; order Pinales; family Pinaceae; genus Pseudotsuga; species Pseudotsuga menziesii. The sequence continues at coordinate 190,276 of LPNX010078537.1, read as the reverse complement.
CAAAGGGGGAGAATGTTTAGAGGTTGCCATCAATGCCAAAAGGAGAAAATGTTGAATGTGGTTGTCATTGATGTCAAAGGTGTTCAGTAATGACAAAGCAATAGCCAAGGATACGATGGCAGGACAAACGCAGTGATAACATGGCATGGATGATGATATGACATATATGATGACATGGCATGGCATGGATGATGGTATGGTAGATATGATGGCATTGCATGCCATAGATGATGATGTGGCGTGAAATCATTGTTGCATTATAACATTATTCTGGAGAAATATGGCAAATTGGTGAAAATTAGGAAATTAACTATGGAATAAATAGTCAAAACTAGTCTAAGAGAATGCCCGCCATAATTCATGGTTTGGATAAAATGCATGCACCATGGTACCAGGATATAGCTTGTTATAGTGTCTATTTATTAATGGTCTCGTGTTTCCTTCATCACTTCCGAGGAGAAAGTTCTAGGTCTGCCAAAACAGGGGTTTGTGCCAGAGCAAGCAAAAATGGCTAAGTAGCCTCAGAAATATGTCCACCCTAAATTATGGGTTAGAGTATATTCCAGAAGCACATGAGGGTCTTGTAGTGTGTTGGCTTCTCTATCTAAACATAGTCTTGGTTCTCCTTGATCATGTCTGGAGAAAAAGTTATGGATCTGCCAAATTGGGGTTTTTGGATAAACTTTGAGAAAGTCCTGAAAATGAAGTGTTAGAATCAGGAAATTGAAAAGGCATTTTGAAATGCCCACAAGGAGGGGTTACTTTGATGATAAAATTCATCAGGTAGCATGGTCTTGTTCCTTGGTGAACTGGTTATCATCCATAGTATCAGATACTGTTCTGGAGGTCACACGTGCAAAAGACAAGCCTTCCAAGTTGGGAAAAAGTGTCTATACATAGTCTGAAAGGTCATTTAGAAATGTCCGCAAGGAGGTGATCATGAGGTGATAAAATCAATCAAAAAACTTAGGCATGTTCCTTGGTGAACTGACTATCCATACATACCTCCAGGTTGTCTTATGATGGTCTCATATGAAAAATATCAATCTGCCAAAAATAGGAAAAATAGTATTTTGCATAGTGAGAACACAAGAAAATTGGTTGTATTAAAACTAGTTCAAAAGACCATTTGCAAATGCCCACAAATGGATGTCTGTGTGTCAGTAAAATCTAAAGGTGACATGATCTCATTTATTGTTGAAGTGGCTATCTAGCCATAAGTTTAGTTCTCCATTTCGTAGTCACATGTGTGAAAAAGTGAGTTCCCAAGTTGAAGAAAATATATGTTTTACACAAAAATCTGAATATGCCCAAAATTAAGTATATGTTAGCATGTTTTTATTTAAATTGGCCAGCTCAGTCAATTTAATAAAAATAAGGAATGATTAAGGTGATTATGAGAGAGAAGAAAGAAATTATCAATTATTTATCCAAGCAATTTAGATAAACGAAGATGTATTTTTTTGTAAAAAGGTGCGTGCGATAAAAATGCAATTTCCAGAATTGGAAAGAAACAATTATGGAAAAGATGCGATGCTGAAAATGCATGATGATAAGCTACAAAAATAAAGTAAATGAGACAGAAGCTTATTAAATAAAACATGTTTTTTATTTAATTAAAACATAGTTGATCCTTAAAAGGGGTTTGCTATTTAATTAAAAACATAGCTCATTTTTAATTAAAAAATAAGGATTTGTTATTGATTTAATAAACATAAATTTAATCTTTTTGAAGAGGCACGAGTGGGAAAATGCACACATCCATTTTGAAAAGATGCAATGATTAAAAATGAGATAAAAGGGTTTGTTATTTATTTAATAAACATAAATTTAATCTTTTTGAAGAGGCACGAGTGGAAAAAATCACAAGTCCATTTTAAAAAGATGCAATGATTAAAAATAAGATAGTTAATATATAAACCAGCATTCGAAATGGAAGGAAGATGTCTCAAGAGCCTAGATCAAAGAAGAAGAAATATCAGTCAGATACAAATAAAATGAAGTAATAGAATTGAAGAAACGAAGATATGAAGCTGTACACAAAATGAAGTAATAGAATTGAAGAAAAAAAGATTTGAATTTGTTTAGAGACAAAAGAAATAAAAGAAAGAGCAAAGAATGGTTGTTGAGTGTTTTAACATGAATATCTAAAGAAGTATAAAAGATCAAAGAATGAAGAGCAGAACATGATTGTTTATGAAGTTCGAATTGAAGATTTGCAGTAGATGTAAGAGAATAGAGGCTATTGATAGAAAATATTATTGAAGTTATGAAAAAACAAGACTAGGGTGGCAGGGTGGTGCCAGGGCAGGCTATAGACCTGCAAGGGGGTAGTAGCATCCTTCCAGGGGTAGCTGGTAAACAGGGTGTCGTAGCATCCTTCAGTTGAAGTTGATAAACCAAGGGGTCGTAGCCTCCTTCCAATAGTAGCTGGTAAATAGGGTGTTGGTGCATCCTGACAGTTATAGCTAACCAAACACGGAGTTGGTGCATCCTGACAGTTATAGCTAACCAAACACAGAGTTGGTGCATCCTTCAGTTGTAGCTGAGAATTTGGGTGTTGGTGCATCCAGCAAGTTGGAGCTTGCAAAAACTATTGTAATTATAATTTTGCAGAATAGAAAGAATTGGTGGTTTACCCAATTGGGGTTCCACGATAAAAATCAGTGTTATGTATCTTGTTGATTATATGTTTTGATTAAAGTTTAATAAGTGATTAAAATAGTAAAAAGTTGACAATATTGATTCACCCCCTTCCCCCCCTCAGTATTGACCAATATTCCAACAAATATTTTATAAGCATACTGCAAGCTCTAAAATTCTTAGATTTTTTGGAATTAACTTTTAAAATAGGTATTTTTTTATTTGGCAATTAAGTAACATCATATTAATTTTTATTTTTTTTTCCAGAAAATATGTCAACACTTACCATTCCAGAAAATCAACGTATGACCAAAATACATAATCAACTTGAAATCATTACGTAGGAACTCAATAAGAGCATCATGTCACTTTCAAGAATTGAGCCTAGGTGAGAAGAGCATTCCACATAACCACCCAAAAACATCCTATTAAAATGTTATTTAGAAGAACCATTAATAACAAATATTTATAATTTAAGAAAAAAAACAAATTAAAAAATATAACTCTATTATAATAAATTTAAAAGAAATATTAACAACAAATATTTTATAAACATACAAGAGCTCTACAATTGCTTTCATTTTTAGGAGCTAACTTTTAAACATAATGCATACTTTCTCTATTAAAATGATATTTAAAACCATTAGTAACAAATATTTATAAGCATACTGCAAGCTCTACAATTAATTAGATTTTTTAGAACTAGCTACATATTTTCTTATTTGGCAACTAAATAATATCCTCTTACTAATATGAACTCTGAATTTAGTTTTGAGACCCAGAACTTGGGGAGAGATCAGTATCCAGTTCAATCTATGAAAACTCATTTTTTTATCATTTTATTTCCTTCTTATTATTAAAAAAAAACTTTTGTGTTACCAAAAAGGCCAAAATATCACTTTATTACATTCTCTAAAAAGCAATGAGATCATTTTTAATTGAAGATTGTGAAACAGCTTTGGGGTTTTCCAAGTTCGTAAACTCCATTGTCAGACAGGCTCTCGAAATTCAAAATCCAAGATTTTCAATATATATAGTTTCAAAATAAACCTATATATTTTAAGATTGTTTTAAATGAGTGTCTTTCAACTTGCCTTTCAGACATTCTGGCCTTGGAAGTTTATCAGGCAGACAATCATTTAGACCGAGCATTCTCAGACATTCTGGCTTGTTTTAAATGAGTGTTTTAACTATGTATTTGGTTCAAACATAAGTTCCAAATGTACTGTTGATTCTATGCAGTATTGACACAAAGCTTTAAGAATTACCATAGTTTATTTACCTACTCATCGCTCTCATGGGTTGTTTCATACCAGTTAAAATTTATGTGTGCAGATCGTAAAAAGCATACAAACTAGCTATGATCTTTTATCCAAAAATGAGTGAATATCAAAATATTTGTTTTATTAATCGATCAATAACTATGTTCAGGACTCTGCTGGTCCGGCTTTGGTGTAGCCACAAGTTGAACACTTGCAGCAATGATGACTTAAGTTCACGACACGGCAGCCTATGTGGGTGAGACCAACATGATCATTTATGTAGATAAGGCCAGATGCAAATCCTGAGTGACTTTGATGAGATACATACCCCATCACGGTTCTTAAACAAAGGTAGCCTAACTGGAAATTGAACGATGAATCTTGTATGAAATTTCATACCCTCTCCAGTCCAAAAATTAGGACTCCAAAAAAGGCTACATCCATGACTCAATTGCAAGATAAACACAGAACGAGCAGGAATTGGAGTGTGTGATGGAAGCAGCGAACTTTGAATACACACAAAACCAGTTAGGGTTCTAGACAGTTTCACTTGCTTAGTAAATGCCAACTCTGGAAGGTTGGTACAAAGAGCATAACTAGAACTAGAAGGCAAAAGAGGGAAGGAATGACTAGGATACCAAGTGAGGAATCTTGAACACTGTAATCAATAATGGAAGCCCTAGTTTATGCAGGAACAAAATATACTTTCCCTAACCATTCTGAACATGCTGGAATAAAAAAACCATAACAAAATTTATTCCTGTATCAAACTTAATCACCCTAGACATAGGCTTCTCGTAACCTACCTCTAAATTTTCTTCTACTTTCAGGGATATCATAAAAATCTGCTAGATATTCAAGGGCTTCTAAGTTACAATTACATACTTTCCACAAGGAATCGACCTCTCCATGAGAAACAGTACCCCAGTTTTCACATGTATCTATGAATTGCAGAAGTTTGGAATAAAATCCATCATAGTTCATCAATATGAAGGGAACAGGGTATTTTGACCCTATTCTTTCAAGCTGGATAAGAGTTAGGACCTCAAAAACCTCATCTAAGGTGCCTATACCACCTGGTAAACCAATGATCGCTGTTTGGTCCGTAAGATTATTTCTCACAGCTGCATCCACTAATCCATGTTTTCGTGCTGAGAAGAACCTGTTTTGCATAAAAAAAAGTTAAAATCCTGTAAGCTCATTAAAATATATCACTAACATAGCAGACTTGTATCAAATGACGACCTTGAACTCTGCTTGAAATATATCAGCTTAAAATATAGCATGCCTGCATGTTATGTAAGTCTCTGGAGGCAGATAAGGATGAAAGTTTGATCTGGACCATTCTCCAGCCTCTTTTGCAATTTTAAATCCTCCTACTGGTTTTCCTGCCTGTAGTGCTCCTTTGATTATCGAATCCATCAATCCCGATCCAACACCTGACCACGTAGTGCATTCTAGAAGACTTGCTGTCTGTCAAAACAGGATGGTTAATTTTTTAACTTCTACCCAACTCATAACAAACATAACTCTCCAACATTTCTTCTAAAGAACAAGAATGACTTAGAATGCTTGGTCTAGCTTTTACTATTAAACAGATACTGAAGATATGTTGTAGTTCCAATGTTAAATTGCTGATGAACTTGCATAAAAAAATGCTCTGTCATCAGACTTCTGGACGCACAGAGACCCTTTGATCTTTTTTGTTACCTTATTCATCATCGACTAGGCACTTGGCAAATGGCTATCCATACTCACCGAGAAATGTCTTAAGCTTGATGGCATCATGCAAATATTTTAGTGTGCATCATAGGTAAGAGATTATGTGTATATAGATATTTCCATCCTCTGCTGCCATGTCCTAATCTAATACTGCTTTTTCCCTTCTCATCGATCTTCATTCTGATTTGGTGACTTCTAGGGATGCCAAATCGTGAAAATTAAAGCATTAGTTTATTTATCAAAAGAAATTAACAAATCTGGCACTCAAGAAAACTAGTCCCAAAGTTTTTGTTTCCTCCATTAACTGTCACGTCATTGTTGACAGTATTCTTTGCCAAATACAAAACCAACTGTTACACTGTTGTTGACAGTATTTTTTAGCAAATACAAAACCAAGTTTATCAATGTCTAGAATCTAGATAGAGTTGGACCATATCAGAAGTCCCATCTAAGTCACATGACACTGGAACACAGGACATGCGGGAGACACGGATATGAGTATCTGACACAAGACAGGTCAACCCCCAAACCCAACATAGGGAACACATAATAGATATTTTAAAACTTACAAATTACGAACGCAAAAATGAAAGACATAAAGATCCAAATTTTTTAGAACATTTACAAAATATTGATACAACTTGTTCCTGCAACAATGATGATCAAACACACAAGAAATTAAAATATTCAATTCACATAAAAATTTAAAATAGAAGATAAGAAATCAGAACCATAAATTACAGTTTTCTCGTTGAGTCATTTGAATTTTGATGTCATCAAAATCAAAATGTATTACAGAGAAACTAAATAACTAATACTACAGGTGGGTATGGTAATGGAAAATACAAAATAGGGTAGACACTAGAACTATCGATGGAACAATCTCATAGCTCATCAGCCATACTCTTCCATGTCGGAACAATCAAGATCACCACAACTACCAATGCTCTCTCCTCCATCCTCCTCCTCCTCTATATTGAATCCAAAAGATCTGCATCCCCTAACGTGGAGGATGACCCCTCAAGAGGATCACCAACATCAAAAGTGGCCAGTTCAAGCACTAGTTCATTAAGATCCAAATTGGCTAATGCCAACTCACCATTGTTGTCCACACCCATATCATCAAGAGATACATCCCGCATTTGTCTTTCCTTTCAACCATTCATCTCTCATCCTGTAAATAGGTGTGCACATACACCATTGTCTGTCCTCTAGACTATTCAAGCCTACCCTTCTTCAAATTATGCAGATTCCCATATGTGTTCCAAATCCTTTCACAACAAGAGAATGGAATCACCTAAGATAGGAGCCTCATGGCTAACTGTTGTAGAATATTGTGCATTGCCCCATGAGTTTCCCACCAAGCATAAGTCCTCTTAATCACCCTATCTCCAAGCACATCATAGCCTCCAAATCTCCCAATTCTAGTGGAAAGTTATACAAAAACCTCCCTCACCTCATCAACGAATGCTCTATGCCGATGTATCCTTCTAAACGTTTCCTTTCTCCCCTAGAAAATCTCTTTGTCCATGTGATGATGGAATTTGCATGAAGGCCTATCATTGAGCTAGTCAACACTATAGTACTTGGGATACAATGAGTGAGCTAAGCAATGCAAAGGTGTGCAATTCTTCTCCCACTTGGTGATTAGAATATCCCATATGCTGGTGAACAAGAACTCTATTGACCAGCATACTCAAGGTACCCATTCTCTATGATAACATTCTTCACATAATTAATCGTGGAGCCACACCCCTCATAAGAACCTCCTTAGATGGATTGGTTTGCGTCTACAAACCACAACAAAGACATGATATGGTCCATGATTTTAAAGGTAAGATCTACCCTCTCCCAACAACCATCATCTAACATTGTATCCTCAACCTTTTCTTAATTGACAAATACTTATATATTTACAAGGAAGTATTTACAGCCATGCCCACTTGAGGAATTTGAACCCGAATCTCCACATTAATACAAGCCCGATCACCTTGTTGGTTGTCGTTAAACCACACCCCTGTGGCCACCCTTGACCTTTTTTGAAGCAGTTTGATACATCTTTCTCCAAAAAGGCCAAAAACTCTAAAATAACCATGGCCCCAAGAGCAGTGTTAACCTCCCTCAACCTCTTAAGCATAGTCGGTGAGGAGAGTAAATGCAATCTTCAACAATGATAGCTTTGTGTATGTTTATAGATTGTGAGGGCATGTACAAAATTGTGAATATGGCCTACATCATCAATGAGAGTTCCCACCCATGTCCTATCTGAAGCAACAGATTTAAGTGTTAATTTCAAAAAATGAACTATGAAAGGTGCCCAAAATATCTATGGTCATTTTGATTTCCACAATCATGCTAGTAGCCTTGCAAACAAGTGCATTATCTGTAATAATTTGCACACAAGAATCAACAATTACGTCTTTAATGACTTAAAAGAACAATTCACGCATATATTGTGCATCCTTGTATTTTCCAAGAGCTTCCACTACTTTCAAGAAGGTTAGTCCATTCTGGGATAACACCATGAAATTGATGAATGGATGGTGTGTTGCATCCATCCATCAAACAATATTAAACCATATGAGGGTTGTGATGATTTAATAGATGCTATGATTTTATCCACCTCCTTATTTTCCTTAATTAACACTATGGTTCTAAGCTTCTCTGAACTAAGAGGTGCATATCTGGTTGGACTCCATTCAAGTAGAGCTCAACACATCCCAAGAAACAAAGGAGACAATGCAACATTCATTCACATGTGTCCTAGTGTGTCTGACATGTGCCCTGCTCACAACATTCATTCACATGTGTCCTAGTGTGTCAGACACACATGTTAGTGTTCCATTCACATGTGTCCTAGTGTGTCACGTGACTGACTCATAGGATACAAACATGCAAGCATTAGGGGGGTGTATCGTTTCTAAAACATTTAGGGTAGTAAAACATGCATTATTAACATATCAAAATTTCAGACCAAAAATAGACCAAAACAGGGTGGTAAAGGCTTCCATAGGATTGGTCCCACTCCCTTGCTTTGGCGATTTCACAAATAGGGAAGGGCATCAAAGATCATGTAAAGTCAAATATCTCTACTTGTGTAAAATGGAAAAGTAGATTATATTAAAAACATTATCATTTTGGAAATCATGAGTTCCAGCAAGAACCTATGGTTTTGAATGGCCACAACTATGGCATCCAACCACAAGATATAGAAGTGCTTTGGAAATTTCCAAAAATTGTGATTCCAAACCCTAAGGATGATCAATAGAAGTTCATCATCTATAGGAAGAAGGATGAAGATGTAGGAGTTATATTAACCTACATCTCCAAGTTGATACGCTATTATACAAGTGGGAACCACTATCCAAATCAAGTCTGGAAGAAGTTTAAGAGTTTGTTTGATTAGGCTGACAAAAGTTAAATTATGAAGGTTTGAAAAAGAGTTGATCTCTCTTAATCCCCTCTCCTTTGACATGATTGAAGACTTGTTATCACATATACATTCTGCAACTGGGCTACCATGATGCAGCATACAGACTGGTCTCTTATTCTATTCCGGGATATTTTTCACATGGGGTACTAGCATGGATCTTTACAGCTTCATTAAGTTCAGAGCCTTGTTCATCAGATATTCCTTGCCAGGATTGAGATTCAGGAGTCCATTGAGATGCTTTCGGTGATGATCTAGTTCACTGTAGCAGAGCAGCAAATCACAGTTGGTACACACAGTATAGAGGGGCTTATCAGTTGGAGACAGGTATATTTGGTGAGATCATGCATATAATTCTTTGGTTTGATTTTTCTCTATGATGTATGCCAGTTACCTATGCTTACCAAGTTAGGATTATTATGGTGACCTATGCTCATATCTATTGTTGCTTTAACCTGTGTTATGATTAATCAAGGGACTTGATGTGAAGATTGTTGCTCATGCCATGCTTGTACAAATTGTAAACCTTAGTGTTAGGTTGGTTCCATTTATCACCTGTACCCATCCATCCAGTGTCATCCATTGTAAACTTATCCTATGACTTAGCCTGTTTGAGACTTGTGAGATTGAAGATCTTTTCCCCATTTTGATCTCTATGCATGATGGATCCCATATTGTTTTGTGTCTCAACTCTAAATTGTGCAACAAAACTTGTCGAAGCCTTGATCCTTCTGGGCCAGAAGAACTTGCGGGTGTTGGTTTCTGAGCTTAGGCGAGTTGGGTTTTGAAGCCTTGACCTCTCTGGTCGGTTGCCCCCGATGTTTGGTCTTGACTGCGGATATTTCCCCTAGTTGCTCGAGAAGTTGTCAGCTAAAACTTGAAGCAATATGTTTACCATCATTACATGCATTATGAGCTCTATGTTATATATTATGAAATGCAAAGCCTGCAAATGAAATTGCAAAACACAAATAAAAAAGGCTATAAAGTGAAAGTGTTAAATGCCCAAATAAAGCAGTGGATAAACAAATGCTAAATCTAAAGAATGTTGGCCACCTAATTCAAATGTAATGATTAATTCCTCACGGAGCCTATAGGTTTTCATGTGAGATGGAGTAAGGGACAGCTAATTCTAAGTGTCCCCTAAGATCTCTTCACTACAGTTTCTTATGTACTCAACGCAAGGGTCCTAGAAAAGTCCTCACGAAACTTGATCTTTAGCTTGGATGTGAGTCGTAGACATGATTGTTAAGGTTGAATGGACACTTTCCAGATCAACTCATCCACCTGTGAGACACCACCATTCCCTATTGTTCATTCCACCATGCATATGTCACTTTGGTTGTGTGTACTTGTCATTATTCGGATAGATCACAAAGTCAAAGTCAATCCAAAGTCATTTCCCTTTTGCCTCAGCCTTTGTTGCCCATCCTCACCCAGCAATAGCATATTCTTTACCCTTTGTAAGCATGGCATGGACAAGCAGACTTCCATAAATTTCCAAGGCTCTTCAAAAGCACATGTACATCTTGCTATTATTATTATTATTAGTCACTGTGATTATGAATAGCCGATTTAAGCTTGGTTTTGATATACATTGTTGGAGCATTTCTTACCCTGGATGCCTACAGGATCATATGGATACAGTTTCTCACCTTCAGTTGGGTACTTTGACTTGGTCAACCTAGTTGACCAAGTCAAGCACGGTTCCCAAGGCAATGACTCAAAATACAACATGGTCTATATCTATTCCAGACATGCCCAGGACCAATACTGAGGTTTCAGTTTTGAGATTTTGGCCCCGATTATCTTGAAAAGTGATTATTATCTGGTTAAATGATCAAATTTTATTACAGATGACAGTATGTTGGGTTCTCCTAGAGCATTGCAGTGTTCCAAGGGGTATGACTAGTCACTTATGCCATTCTTCTATGTCTCTGGATCATCCAGAGCAATGAGTTTGCCCCATTTTGCACCCTGGACATAGTTATGGTGGATTTATCATTTTCCAGAGAATGAACCAGCAAAAAAGAACTAGAGAAATCACTGAAAAAATCGGTTTGGCCTCCTGGGTCAGGGAAATGGCTTGGAATTTTGGCAAATGATGTGTTTCAGCATCCTGTACAGTTCTCCAACAGTTTTCAGTCAACAATTGTCCGGATTATTTTATTTTGGCTCAACCAGTGAGGAAACACCCGAAGGGGCACCCCCTCTACTTGGCTATTGAAGTATTTAATTGGTATATCATGTATTATGAAGTTGTAAAGGGGCCTAGGGTGAATTAAACCCCTAGTGACCTCCTCCTATGTACTATCATGTCACATCTCATGTTATATTGTGACTTTCACTTAGGATAGGCATTCTTGAGCAAAGTGTGCCCCCTCTTTGACTTAGTCACTTGATCCATGTGTTGAGTTATGTATTTTTTATCTTCACCATTGATGATGTTTTAATCTCAACCGTTGGATGTAAAAGTAAGTTAGGGTTTACGTCTCTCTCAAACTATTTAAGAGAGGTGACCCCCCCATTGTATTCATGAGCTTTGGCACCAAAATTTGAATAAAGAGAATTTTGTCTAGGATTATTCTTTTGTGTATCTTGTGCATGATTTGATGATCTAATGATTGGCAATGCTACTCTTCTATACTGAGTCTTATTCGGGATACATCTTGCATATTTTCCTTTTCCCGCTTCATCTGCAGGAAAGGAGGCACACTAGGAGAGAGAGAGGACGTTTCTATGGGGGAACTCACCATCGTCCCGGCTCTTGAGTGTCTGGATCAGAAAGTTTTTCTTTCTTGATGATTTCTTACTTCCTATCTTTCCCTTATTTTGCAGATCTCATTCGTTTGCTTTGTCATTTGATTTTTCTCTGATCTGGCAGGTTGATGGAGGCTAGGGTGACCATTGACTGGTTGTTACTCAACTACAACAAGATCTTCTCCGAAAAGGCACATTTTGACGGGAAAGTGGCATTCTTCATCATTTCTAAAGTCATCTACAAGATCTAGGTACATTTCGTAGGTAATTTCTCCTTTTATTTTCTGCATGCATTTCCCATCACTTCCATAATCTTAAAACCCTCATTTCGTAAATCTGTAGGTCTGCGGCAAGCTATAAAACTTAAAGGCCACTTTGGAATTAACATAAAACCCCTAAGTTTCAATTTTCATCATCATCGAACTCCATTTTTTCATCATAAGCACTGGCCTGCTTCCTAGGGGGAAACGCCCTCCTTGGGAGGAAAGGGTATTGAAGAAACCATAATCTGGGTATTGTTGGTTTTGCTTTCATTTGCCTAATCTTACATCTAGCAATCGGTTTGAGTATCCAATTTCATTAAATTTCATCGTTTTGCCCTAGATGCCAATTTTCTGCATTAAACCCTAGGGTAAAATTGGGGCTTTTCACTTGGATGCTCGAAACCTCTTGGTAATTATTCCAAACTCTAATTAACCATTCTACTAAGATATTCCACCAAGTTTCCCTCGATCATCAACTCATTTTCCTTATTTTTGGGTTATCTTGGTCATAAGGACACCCCTAGGCTCTGTATTTTCACTGGGTCTGAAGTGCCGATATACTTGACTGGTGTGACATCCGAGTTCTTTCAAAAGTCTTGGATATCGTAGTTTGCGACTTTGGTTTCCTTTCCTCTGTCGTCCTGAATAGGATCACCTCACGGGGCAACTACAAGATTCGTGATAACAAGACTATTTGGCTCATCTGAAGGAGATTCGATTAAAATTGGGTGAATATGGAAAGGATTTTCCAAAGAAAGATGGTCAGCTTATACCATTGATCTTGATGAATCTGAAGACACCCTATGATGTTTTATGTTCAATGTTCCATCCCAGTTGGGATTCTAGAGAAGAATACAGTAAGGACCATATTTTTCATTCACTATGTGGTTTGTTAATTAGGGTGAAGAAAAATTTATTGATGAAGGTAACTTGAGAAAAAACAACAAGCCCAACTTGAAAACAAGCAACAAGCCCAACTCATTAAGGGTAAAGGTCAATAGAACTATAGAGAAAAAGGTCAACGATACAATCAAAAGAAAGATCATGGAGGTTACCAAGAGAAAGATTGTCTCAACCATATCGGCCAAAAGAAGTATGATGATCAACCATTGACTAAGAAGAAAGGTAAGAAGAAGAAGACTTGAGATAAAACATGTTAAGAAGACTCTCTAGAAGAAGACCAAGGATCTTGAGGATAAGGTCAAGAGGTTTGTAGGGAAGGTGTTGACTAGTTGGGCAACCGACCTACAAGGCTACAACATAGACATTTAGAAGGTAAGGGAGATGACTACACTTTCTCCATTAATACTTCTTAGGTATTGCATGCTCACACTTCTAAAAGTGAATGCATAGTTGATTCAGGTTATATCCATCATATGGCTAAGCATGCTTCTCTCTTTTCTTCATTAAGTAAAACTATAGAAGAAGAGATAATTGTTGCAGTTGATTATGCACTCATTGTTGATGGTTGCGGTAGGATTGAATGCCAAAACAGTGTGATCACTAATCTGTGTCATGTAACAAGTTTGAGTGCTAGTTTGTTATCTATACCCCAACAAACTCAAATTGGCAAGAAATTCAAATTTTGGTATGACAGGATTGATGTGAAGGATATTAAAAATAGCTTTGTTGTTGTTATTGAGAATTTGAGAGTATTCTTTGTTGATTTTTGGAGTAATTGAGGACAAGTGTTCTACATGGCTTCAGTGGCAGAAGCATGCATGAGATGTCCAAACTTTTACTTTCCATGCAAATGACTTTTAGTAATTTACGGAGAAAAAGTTAATTAATTAAGTTTTTAATGCAAAAGTGAAATTAGGGCTTTAGAACCCTAAAACTCACCGGTAAATTATAAAAGAGGAAAAGGGTAAAATTTTAGTTCGTCGACACATTCACTCATTCAGAGATTGTTTGAGAGGGAGCGAGTTCTTGAGTAGTCAGAGAACATAGAGAAGGGGCACACTTCAATAGTCGTGAGGGCAATGAGGGTGCACTTCTTCAGTCATGAGGGAAGAAGAGAGCAAGGTATCACTTCTTCCAATGACTAAGGGGGGCGCATTTCCCTAGGTAGTCAATGAGGGTTGACGTCATCAGAGATTTCAGAGCAGAGATAGAGGGTGTTGAGTTTTTAATGGTTATATCAGATCTTATAACATTTAGCATCATAACAACATAACCATAAGAAAAAGGACACTGAAAGATAGACAAGCACAACCACATAAAAGAACACAAAGATTTATCTTGGGAAACCCTCATGGGGAAGAANTATATATATACATCTTCTATGCGCTATACACAAGTGAGTGTATGTTCAAATGAGGAACACATCTCCTCTATTTATACTCTTTTTGTCACTTGACTTTTAACCTAACAAGTCGGCCCCACTTAACTAACTGGGTCGACTTCACTTAGGAAGACTCCATACAATATTATATTATATTTATTAGGGTACTATTGACTTGACTTACAATGAAGGATTTACCTTATGACTCTATGATGACCAATTACAATAGTAACAACCGGATGGAGGAATAATAACATCTCCCTTGGGTTACATCAGTAAAATACATTTAGAATATCCTTTGAAGTTACAATATTCAACACTCCCCCTTAACGAGAAGGTTATTCTACTGACAACATCATCATAGACAATAGGAGTAACGAGAGAGAGTATCTACAACATCATTGAGGTGATACATCTATACATCATAGGAAGTTTTCATAATCAGTAACTGGAACAGTTACTCTTTAATGTCTTCATCTTCTGCATCACACAATCACTTGATCCTTTTGCAGCAATGCTTCGACATTTCATCCTTCGTAGCAGCACTTCGATCTTCTGATCCTTTGAAGCAGCACTTTGATCTTCTGATCTTTTGCAGCAGCACTTCGATCTTCTCGATCCTTTGCAGCAGCACTTCGATCTTCTCGATCCCTTGCAGCAGCACTTCGATCTTCTCGATCCTTTGCACCAGCACTTCGATCCTTTGCACCAGCACTTCGATCCTTTCGATCCTTTTCCAGCAGCACTTCGATCCTTTGCAACAGCACTTCGATCTACTTGATCCTTTGTCGTTGTACTTCAATCTACTTGATCTTTGTCGTCATACTTCGATCTACTTGATCCTTTTTTGCCGCCACGCTACCTGCAATACACATGATCTCTTTGCAGGATGATCAATCCCTATCACTTTAGGACATAAGTCCAAGGATGATGCAATCCTCCATCAGCCTGGTCCATGATATCGACCAGCTGAATCGTCTACAACAGTGTTGCCAACATCGCCGATAAATCGGCCGAAATCCGAAAAATCGCGATATTTTTCATGCCCCGATTTTTCTTTAAAAAATCGCCGGAAAAAAGCGGTCCGATTTTTTCCGATATTTTGCCGAGTTTTTGCCGATTTCTCGGCCCGAGAAATCGCGAGTCGACCGAAAAAATCGGCCGGCCGCGGACAGGGGCGAAAAAGTGGGTTTTAAAGTCTGTTTTTTTCATTTTGAGTCCGACAGTGGAGTAGGAGGTGAAGAAAGACTTTAGGAGGGCAAGTGAAGAGGGTTTCAAGAGATCAACAACAAATTTAGCCATCATTTTCTTTGCCATCAAGCATCAAATTGAAGATTGGATCTTGCCATTTGGGGTTTTTTCCACAGCTGAAGGTAAGTAAACAATTTTCCCATCATTTCTCACTTTTCTAAGAGGGATTGTTGTTGATTTAATTTGCCATGTAATTGTCTATCTTTAAAAACGATTTTTATGGGGTTTTAAGCATTTTTTTTCCAACTGTTACGT
>LPNX010078537.1:114537-172932 GCA_001517045.1 Pseudotsuga menziesii | reverse complement strand
GGATGATCATGCTACTGATAGTGATCATGGTGAGACTCATACAGTCTTAGAGGAGTTGGATGAGCATGTTCCAGTTCCAGAGGAGTTTCACGCCGATTCTGGGAGTGTGCCACAGTCAGAGCTAGAGGGAGATAGACATGGTGGTAGCACAGGCACCAGTACTGGTAGAGGAGCAGAAGCTGCAGGACTACCTCCTCGACCTTCTCATTCTTCAGGACATCAGTTTCGGCCACCTTCTCCAGTTTCTAGAGGACGTCATTTTGCAGGGTTTTCTTTTAGAGGACGTCAGAGTCCAGTACGAGGCCCACAAGCCTCAAGGGCACCTACTTCTAGTTCTAGAGGAAAGGCCATTTGCACAGCGATTACCTTTTCCCGTAAAAGGGGTAGAGGGAATCAATAGTTTATTTACTTTACTTCATTGTAGATGACTCGTGAGTCATGATGATGATCATGAGATACATTTGTTATATTTTTGATGACTTAAGATGCACGGACATGATCCATTTTGTATGTGTGATGTATCTCGATTCTCTAGACATCTTATATATCTTATATATCGGTTTTCTTTCCATATTCATGTAGCAATGTGTTTATTCGATGTTATTGTTGCTTTAGATGTTTAAAAAATTGAAAAAAAATGAATATTTTTCTATTTTTTAAGTTTGCCGATTTTTTCCCGATGTTTGCCGATGTTTTGCCGAGATATCCCGAAACGATGTTTCCTGGACCCTGCCGATTTTTTCGCCGCGCCGATGTTTGCAACACTGGTCTACAACTAAATGTAAATCTTGACCGCACCCAGTGCAGACCCTATCGTCCGTGAGGACTCATCATAAACCATCCATACCACTGAGGTTAGGAACACTCCCAAGTGAGTGTTATACTATGGTATCTACACTCACGTGTAGGTATACTTTTCCATGCAAGAGTATTGTCTGTAGAGCAGATCTCGACCGCGTACAAAATGTCGGCCTTCATCGTAGAACATCCTTAGCACTAAGGTTATTACCATAGTTACATATATCGTGTCGACGAATATATCGCCGAGGGTCTGGAATGTAACTTATCGGCAGCAATGGCAAAAATATCGGAAAATATCGGCAAATGTTGTAAAGCATCAAAAAAATACAAAAATAACCATTTTTTTCAATTTTTTTATCTAAAGCAACAACAACATCAAATAAACACATTGCTACATAAATATGAAAATACAACTAATATATAAGATGCATAAGATGTCAAATGGTGGATCATGATCACATATGGACTATAAAGTTGTAAAATGAAAATATTGAAATATGTTCTTGATGGAATGATAGAAAATCACATCAAATGATCAAAATAAATGTCTCTCAAGAAATTAATCATCATGACTCATGAGGCATCTAGATACTACATAATACAATGATAAATAGTAGGAATCATCGATCCCCTCTACCCCTTTTATAGGCAAGGGTGATCCAGGAGGATCCAAGAAGGCAAAATTTTTTAAGTCCTCCAATCTCAGCAAAACCAGCGTCAGATCAAAGGGCTCGTCGAGACGATTCCAACGACGTTCGTTTCACCTCAAACGGACTCCGTATGAGAAAGTTATCGCGTTCTGTTCTATGAGGTCAACAGGCAAAATTGGCAAAAAGAGGTGCCACGTGGCACCACTGACAGGGTGACACATGGCATCCGTACTGTACAAACATGATGACGTGGCACACTGACAAGGTGACACGTGGCATTCGTACAGTACAGACGGATGACGTGGCAGTTGTACGGACATACCGGTGGTAGTACGGTCCAATCAGGATGCGACACGTGTCATGTACCGACGATGAGGTGGCAATCCAGTCAGCAGTACGGACCAATCCAAATGCGACATGTGTCAGTACGGAGGTGACTACGCAACTTAGTTGGCAGTACGGTAGATGAGTTGGCAGCTGACTGGGCATTAAGGTGGACCAATCCGGAACTGCCATGTGGCTACACCGGATTGGCCAATATTGATTGAGGTTCACCAAAATGTTGCTGCTCCGCCGGTTTCGAACTCCTGACCTCCCATACCCTGTCTCTGCGCCTTTACCAACTGTGCTAGTAGTGTTCTTTGTATAATGTATGGAAATAATATTATTTAAAGTGGCATTTCGAGCCCCAAAGGAGCCGGGGCTTAGCCCCGACCTTGGTTCTTCCTCCAGCGTGAACGGGAGCTCCGACCAGCACGGGAGCCCGCACTCTATTTCAGCACATGTCGAATTATAAACTATATAAAATGGGTTATAAGTGGGTCTAAAAACAAGTTACGTTATAACAATTTTTTTTTTTTAAAAAACCATATTGTGGGTTCAATGAACCATGTGGTTTTGGGGGAAAAGAATTTTATTGTAATATTCTAAAAATATAAAATGTGGTTGGCATAGTTGTAACTATGTCAACTACATAATTTAAGAAGAGCCTAACCAAGTGTGGGGAGTTGGAACCATATGCCTTCTTGGGCAAAATCTGTTGTAACTATAGAATCATGAGGAGAATGTGGAGTGGGGCAAGCCAAGCCTATATAAACCCACTTAGTTTCCATTTACAGGTCATGCTTTGGAGTGGAGACTTTGTAGCTAAAGGAGAGAGGGGAGATTGCGTAGGTCTGTAGGAGGAAGGTACGAGTGTTTATACTCGTTTTACACAGTCTTCAGGCTTCGGAGTTGTTGGAAGCAGTCTTGTTGTGTTTTGGGCAGCGGTTCTCTTCCTGACCATTGTCGCCAAGGTATCATTGTATCATTGCCATGTATTTTGCCTTATGCTGAGATTATAGATCGGCCCTCCTATTGAGAAGCAGGCCCGGAGACGTAGTCCATCCTGGACGAACTCCGTTATCAACTTGTTTTCTTTATGTGCGTATTGTCTATGCTGTTTGGTTCTCTTCTTATGGATTTGTGAGCTTCATTCATGCTCTTTATGCAATTCATGTTAACGTCATAGAGTAGCAAAGATCTTGTTTTCGGATCAAAGGGGCACCACTCTTCCTCTGGAAGCAGTAAGGGGTCTTGTAGGTGCTTTGGATGAGTTGGGCGTCAAATTGGAAGCTCCAACTACTTATGCTATGGTGGAAGGTCCAACTACTCTACAATTTTGATGAAACTTACCATGTTTAATGAGTGAAGGGTACATTTTTATTAAGGTCATGATAAAAGATTTCAATAGTCAATGCCACCAACATCAAGGTACAGGGATGGGTTGATGTGCTTGATTAAATGCCAATCCCATACCCTCATACTTGATAAAATCCAGTGGAATTGTTGAATACTTGAAATCCTGAAAACTATTAAGTCTCTTGAATTCTAAATGGGATCTAAAATTCTACTTTTTGCATATGAATTCCGATGAGGTTGGAACCACTCTCAAACATCCTGAAACAATTAATGGCAATGTTAAAAATTTAAGTAAAATGATAGAAACTGAAAGTAAAGGAGAATGTCACTTTTAGTTTTAGTTTAAGAATTTAATACTACCATTTATTACTTTAAGAAATTAATATATTTAGTTTTAATAACACTGCCAAAAACTTAACCCATGAATTTATTTTTCAAAATTCATGCAAATTTTTTTAGCAGGGCGATATTTTCCAAAATCTCCTGATATATTCCCCAATATATCGCGACATATTGAATATATCACTATATATTCAAAATGTCGAAAATATCGCGATTTTTTAGTGGCGATATATCGCCAAGGGCAATGACTCGCGATATCCCCGATATATGTAACTATGGTTATTACCTAAGTCACATGACACAAGGACACGGGACACGGAGGACACGGAAATACGAGTGTCCGACACGGACACGGCGACCCCCGGAATTAGGACACGGAGGACACGTTTTATATATATATATTTTTTAATTAAAAAATATATATATATTAAAAATATAGTCATATAGATCCATTTTTTTTTAAATCTAGAACATTTACACATATTCAATAGAAATTAGAATAAATACACAATGCACAATCACATTTGTCATTAATACATTTGTCATCAACATTACACATTTGTCATTCATAGATTCATAGATTTATAGATTCAAGATTGAAGATTCATAAAATTTCTCAATGTCTCATAGAGGATGCAGATTCATAGTCATAGAAGATGCAAATCTCTAGGTAGTAGGTAGTTAGAATGCTTGCAGGAGGAGCTGACTCTTGAGTGAGGGTGCAGATACCAAGGAGTGTGCATGTATATATGCCATAGTCATCCTCCAGCTAGGGTGCATAAGCTTTGACACTATTATTCATGCAGGCAGGTGCCCTGGCAGTAATGATTAGGGTTAGGGTTTGATTCTGTCAGTTGGGGCACTTCATGCATGAGTCTAGATACATTGTATCTTTTCTTGTCTCTTATTCTATAAAAGAAATGAAGGGCAAACCAGTGTGTTAGTGAGTAAGTTAAAGATTTGGGCTTTTTCTTTGTGAGTTTATCATGTATAATTAGTAGAATACATATGTTGTTCAGGGAGTGCAGATCTGTGTGTTTTCTGTCCATATTATCAGCAGTGTGTGATTTTAGGTTAGCGTACTCTATAACTGTTATTTTAGGAAAAAATGCAAGAAAAAATGTCATGTTTTTTGGAAAAAATGTCATTTTTTTGGAAAAAGTGTCATGATTTTTAGAAAAAAGTGTCCTGTTTTTGAAAAAAGTGTCATGTTTTCAGGACACGTCCAGGACACATCTAGGACACGTGATTTCACAGTGTCCGACACGTACTTTGAAGTGTCCTATTTTAGGACACGTAAAAATGACGTGTCCGACACGTGTCCTTGACGTTTTCGTGTCGGACACGGGGACACGGTGGGGGTTTAGGACGTGTCCTGTTACTTAGGTTATTACCACTCCCAAGTGAGTGTTATACTACAACGGCCGTGAGGACTCATCATAGATCATCCATACCATAGTTACATATATTGGCGATATATCGTCGACATCGCGATATATCGCGAGTCAAAGGAGCTGACGATATATCGCCATCAAAAAATCGCTACATTTTCCTGATTTTTAAAAATATCGCAACACTTTAATATATCGCGATATATTCAGTATATATCGCGAGTCGATAGAAAATATCGCCCTACTCATAAAAAATTCGTTTTTTTCGCCATAAAGAGGCCGCGGATGGGTTTTTCCGGTTCATTTGCACTTTGTGGCTTGGAGGAAGTGGAGCACTGCTGTTTTGGGCGATTTTCTACAAGAGAGGAAGGGGGCAAAAGATCAAGCTTCCATTGCCATCTAAATCTATTCAGGTATGTATTCTCTCATTCTTTTTCTTTTTGCTTGAGATTTGTTGGTTAATGTAGATTTAGTGTAGGGTTTAGGTTTAGATTTAGTGTAGGGTGTAGATTTGCCATTACAATCATAGCCTATAGGTTTTTATCCTTTTAGGTAGGCCACCCTCCATTTCTTTGAATGTTTTAATAATTTCATTGTTTTCAAAATTTTAAAGAAGAACATTTTAAAATTTATTAATTTTTGTTTGTTTGTTGTGGCATAGGTGACACAATGCCAAAGCCATTCGATCCAATGTGGGAGTATGGGCAGCCAATTGACCCTAATAATCGGCAAAGGTTGAATTGCAAACTATGTGGGAAGGATATTTCTGGTGGAATTAGCCGCTTGAAATACCACCTTGCCAAACTTGTTGGGCATGAAGTGGATGTTTGTCCTACGGTTACCCCAGAAGTGATGCGTATTGCAAACCAATCCATTCTTGACATGGCTAAGAAAAGGGACGAGAAGGAGGAATTCAGAAATGAACTTGCGTCTAGAACACAGTCACGAACCATGGGAGCCACAAGTGACATGCATTCCTTCTCCTCATCTACACGACCCCCACATTCCACTGTGCCTTCTTCAACCTCACCTTATGCGGCATCGTATTTGAGGCAACCTTCTATTCAAACCATGCTCAAACAAAGGGAGAAGGCAGAGGCAGATAGAGTTGTGACAAAATGTTTTCTATGGGGTGATGTGCCTTTCAACATCGCCAAAAACAACCCCTACTATCATGCCATGTTTCAAGCTGTTGGCGTTGTTGGTCCAGATTATAGGGGGCCTTCCTATAATGATTTGAGAGGGAGACTCCTTGATGAGGAGAAGGTTGATTGCACCCGGAGATTAAATGAGCTCAGACAGTCATGGGTGGCCACCGGTTGCAGTGTTATGTCAGATGGATGGACTGATGGGAAGGGCAGATCCATTATCAATTTCTTGGTCAACTGTCCCAGGGGGACAATTTTTATCAAATCTGTCGATGCATCTCCCTATGTTAAAGATGCACACTTATTATGTGATTTGCTGGATAATTTTATCCAAGAGATAGGTCCACAATATGTTTTCCAAGTCATTACGGACAACGCTGCCAATTATGTTGCTGCTGGGAGCATGCTTATGGAGAGATCTGCAAGCTTGTATTGGACTCCTTGTGCTGCCCATTGCATTGATTTGATGCTAGAGGACATGGGAAACTTCCTTGGATCAAGGAAGTCATTGATTCAGCTCGAAGTGTGACAAAATATATATACAATCATACATATGTTCTTTCACTCATGAGACGCTTCACGGGAAACAAGGAGTTGATGCGGCCTGCAATCACACGATTTGCCACTTCCTTCATTTCTCTTTAGTCTATGCATAAGGTTATGATGGAGTTGCAGCGGATGTTTCTTTCTGATGAGTGGGCATCTTGTGTCTATAGCACCAAACAAGATGGGCAAGCCATTGCTCGAATGGTGCAATTTGATTTGACTTTTTGGGCAGGATTGGAGGAGGTATGTCCCATCAGTGAACCTTTGGTAAAGGTTCTTCATTTGGTTGATGGTGAAAAGCCCGCAATGGGCTACTTGTATGAGGCCATGGATAGGGCCAAGGAAGCTATCCATCACTACGAGGACAAGGGGGAGGTGGGACTCACAAGACGAGCTGGACTATGGAGTGTGATTGATGAATGATGGAATAATACTCTCCATCGTCCCATTCATGCAGCAGGGCTCTACCTCAACCCTGCTTTCTCTTATGCATGTGGCTATCAGTTTGATGCTGAGGTCATGGATGGCTTTCTCCAGTGTGTTCAGAGGATGGTGTTAACTCCCTCTAAGCGCACAGAGATTTCTAGACAGATGGAGATCTATAGGATGTCAGGTGGCACTTTTGGCTATGACATGGCTGTCCAGGATAGAACCACAAGGATGCCAGGTACAATTTGTTTAAAACTTTCAAATTTTGATCTCTTAGATTCTTAATTAATTACCCTTTCATTTCTATGTTATTTACTTGGTAAAAATTTAATACATTGTAATTTGTAATTTGAATTTTGTCTTACCGTTTACCTTCCTTGTTTTCTTTGTAGATGTGTGGTGGACTAACTATGGTCGCAGAGTCCCAAAGTTGCAAAAACTTGCCATTAGAGTGCTACGTCAAAGTTGCAGCTCATCAGGGTGTGAGTGCAATTGGAGTGTCTTTGAGAAGATACACTCCAAGAAACGCAGAAGGTTAGAATTTTCAATTTAGGAATGTTAAGGTTTAAACTTAAGTTTATAATCTTTGCTTCTTTATAATTTTATTAATTTTAAATATAATTTATTACAATTTTGAATTTGAATTTATCATCATTTATCACCCCCTAACTATGGATCTCATACTAATGCAGGTTACTTTCTCAGCACCTTAATGACATGGTTTATGTCTACTACAATCTAAGGTTGCAAGTGAAACAAATTGAGAAAATGCCCAATTCAGATGCCATTTCATTGGATGACATTGACACTACCAGCAAATGGAGGGTGGAGACAAAGGATCCTGTGATGGACGAGGGACCTGAATGGTTGGAGGAAGAGGAGGATGATGATGCAGATCCGTCGGTGGAGGAGGGGGAAGAGAGGGGGATGTTGATGTTCCACTTCTAGAGGATGACTATGAGGACATTGAGGAGGAGGTTGATACTCATTTGCAGCGCCGACCAACTCCAATGCCACCACCTCCACAGAGTCATACAGTTGGGACTGGGAGGAGACAGCTCACATTCACCTCCCCCTCATCCACAGTATCTACTCGAGCAATTGGAGGTTCTAGTTCCACCCCATGCTCATCTGGACCACCTCCACGACCACCTACCGCTTCTAGAGGAAGAGTGGTGCCACTGCCACTGCCCTTGACCTGTAAAAGGGGTAGATTGATTAGAGGATCATCCTCAGGGAGTCGATGACTTGATTCCTATTATTTATCATTGTACTATCATACTATGTCGGTGTCCTATGTCTAGACTCTATACACTATCTACATGCCTCATGAGTCATGATGATTCATCTCTTGAGAGACATTTATTTTGATCATTTGCTGTGATTTTCTATCATTCCATCAAGAACACATTTCATTATTTTCAGTATTTTGATACTTTATACTGTATAGTCGAACTCGATATTTGATCATGATCCACCATTTGACATATTATGCATCTTATATATGAGTTGTATTTTAATATTTATGTGGAAATGTGTTTATTTGATGTTGTTGTTGCTTTAGATGTTAAAAAAATTGAAAAAAAATGTTTATTTTTCTTTTTTTAATGCAAAACGACATTTGCCGATATTTTCCGATATTTTCGCCGTTGCTGCCGATAAGTTTCATGCCGGACCCCCCACGATATATTCGCTGACACGATATATGTAACTTTGATCCATACCACTAAGGTTAGGACCACTCCCAAGCGAGTGTTATTCTATGGTATCTACATATAAATGTAGGCATACTCCCCATACAAGAGTATTGTTTGTAGAGCAGATCTCGACTGCATACAAAATGTCATTCATGTCGTCCGTGAGGACTCATCGTAGAGCATCCTTACCACTGAGGTTAGGACCACTCCTGAGCGAGTGTTATTCTAAGGTATCCACAATTGAATGTGGATACTCTCCATGCGAGAGTAACGTCTGCAGGGCCATCCTTAGCTAGTAAGGACCACTCTCATTCACAGAGTGTTATACCTGCCATCCTCAAGAGAGGATACTATCGTCCATAAGTGAATGTCAGACCTTGTCAACATCTTCAGGAGCACTTGGCCTCTTTCATGCTGGAGCATCACTGTCATCCCATCATTGATGTCAGTCTCATCATCACTCCCCATTTTCCAGGAGGATCCATATTATCAACCTACTCCCCATTTGTCTGAGGAGGGTTCATATCTTTGACCTGCTCTTCCTATCCGAGGGGAGTCCATATCTTTGACTTGTTCTTCCTTTCCAAAGAGAGTCTATATCTTCGACTTGTTTATCCTTTCCGAGAAGGGTCCATATCTTTGACCTGTTTCTCCTTTCCGAGAAGGGTCCTATTTTCTAAGAAGGGTCCATATCTTCGACATGTTTCTCCTTTTCGAGAAGGATCCATATCTTCATCGTTCCTCCCTGTGAGGAAAGTATGCATCATCATCATTGTTCCTCCTTGAGAGGAAAGTCTGTAGTATCATCATCATTGTTCCTCCTTGCGAGGAAAGTCTTTTCGAACTACACCAAGCTTATCACGGAAGCTAGGTCAACATATCAGCAACTTGCTCATCGGTACTCACATACTGGATTTTTATGTCTCCCTTTAGTACCATGTCCCACATGATTCTTTGTCATCTTTATGCAACTCTGGTTGTCACAAAGAATCATTGTGGTGTCCAACTCCATGTCAAATAGTCATGACATCAGTTTTCCGAAGCCATATGGCTTCCCAACTAGCGGAGCAAGTTGCTATGTACTCTACTTCAGCTGTGCTGAGAGCATCATTGGACTATTTCTTACTGAACCATGAGATCATGGCGGATCCCAGACAATAACATCCACCTGAGGTGCTCTTTCTGTCTGCGACACTTCCTGCCCAATCTGAATCCGTATATCCATATAATCTGTAGTCATGATCTCTACCATAGTAAAGTCCCAAGTCTATCGTACCTTTTAGGTACCTCATCACATGCTTTGCAGCCATCAGGTGAACCCTGTCTAGGTTTAACTAGATACTATCTCAAGGTGTTCACAGCAAAGCATATATCTGGCCTTGTGTTCATCAGATATATATTTACGACCCAATAATCTGTTTGTACTGAGTCATATCCACTAACTCTGATGTCTCATCAGAAAACAGCTTCAGGTTGGTGTCCATGGGTGTGGCCACGTCTTTACAATCCAACATATCAAATCTTCTTAAAATTTCCACAGCATACTTTCCCTCAATCGAAAAGATTCCTTCTGGGCTCTGCCACACTTCCAACCTGAGGAAATAATGCATCAATCCAAGATCTTTCATCTTGAATTCTTCAGCTAGCTTCTTCTTGCAATCTGTGATTTGCTTTTCATTTCCTACAACAATAGTATGACAGGTTCATCATCCATAACCTTGAGGTAAAGGTTACGATCAACTTTACTTTTGGTAAATCCCAAGCTTGTCAAGAAGCTATCTATTCTTCCATACCAAGCTCTAGGAGCTTGCTTCAGTCCATACAGAGCCTTTTCAACTTACATACATGAGTCACTTTGTCTTCGACTTCAAATCCTTGTGGTTGTTCGATGTAAACCTCTTCCTCAATCATACCATTAAGGAATGTTGTCTTTACATCCATCTGGTGTAGATCCCACTTCATCATGGAAGCAAGTGTCATGATGGTTCTGATGGGAGTGTACCTTGCTCCTAGAGCAAATGTCTCTTCATAATCAATTCCCTCTCTCTGAGAGAATCCTCCTTCCATCAGCAACATGTCTTATCTTGTAGATCCACTTGGAAGATACCACATTCTTGCTTTCTGGTTTGGGTACTATATCCCAAACATGACTTTGGTCTTCTTCCATCATTGCTTCTACCATGAGTTCATCTTGTCAGGTCATCGACATATCCCAGTCTTCCGCATTCAACTTTGAAGGTTGGAATCCACTTTACTCTGGTAAAGTCTTAGTCCATTAGGAAGTTCTCCATCCTGTCGTACCATGTCGAACTCGGAGATCTTCTGTAGTCACTCCCCCTAAAGTGGAGCATCATCTTCCTTCTGCATTCTGTACTGGAGTGATAGGTAGCATCCTATGCTACTGATCTTCTATGTATCCATCTCAGGTTATTGGATACTAAGATCCCTTCATCTTGAACTTTGTCGAAAAGTTCATCTTGCACCCATCTGTGACCTTGTTATCTTCTATAGGTTTCCATCTTCAACCTTGTAGAAAAGGTTAAGATATCCATCACTCTAGGTGATCTTCAAGCTCCTTATGTAACTGGATGTACTTATCTATGGGTGCCTTCTGCGCTCGTACAAAGCCTATACAAAGCCTATTCTGCACAGGTGGTTCTTTGCTCGATATATACTTCTACTAGAGAAGTGTGTCTGGTCAATAGAGTATGTCATGCCATAGTCTATTCTTTCTGAGACAAACCACGAACCTTGCTTTGTATACTTGTTCTTGTAGATCCATATGGAAGACACTACGGACTTCCCTTCAGGTCTCGGAACCATATCATAGACATCATTCCTCATGATCAACTGTTACATTTTGATCATAGCTTCTTCCATAGCTGGAAGAGTCTGCATCAATGATGTCACTCAACTGTGCCACATAACTAGAGTGTATCTGAGGCCTCTTACTTTGGTTTGGAAGTCTCGCCATACTTTTCTTCATCTTGAGTTATCTCTCATGCCCAAGGTGCTCTTCATCTCTCGAGGTGGATCTACCGCTCTCTTATATTCTTTTGAAGCTCTTTCTTCCATCGCAGTGTCTCTGACCCTGGGAGCTGCAGGTTCATGTTTATTGGAGTGAATCTTGAATTGTCATCACTTGTTCTTCGAAACAAGTCTTATCCTCCTTTTTCTTGTAGGCGGTTGTACACGACCTTTTCTACAAGTCAAATGCACCAGTTGCATGGTTAGAAACATTTCATATGCATAATGACAAAGTCTTATGCATAAGGATATAATCATGCAACTATTTTAGCCAATACAACATTCATCCATATCTCGAGGAAACTTTCCAGATGCCTTCCATCTCTACCATAACATCATTGAGATTGTGCACTAATCCAATATGTCAGCAAAGAGATTTCATTCTAGATAAGTAGCAATGGAGTGTTGTATAGCACGATGGGCTGCTTACCCATAACATGCATATTAGTAGTATACTGTCATTAACGCAAACATTCTATCATGCATAATACACAACATATATAGGAAAGACAATCCAAATACTTATCTATGTTTGTTTGGTAGATTTCTTCTTGTGCTTTGTCTCCATCTCCTTCTGGATCTGTAGCTTCTTCTTTGACCAATGAGATTGCTTCAATTCGATGCTTGCTTGAAATCTTTTCTGGAATGCTGCTTCTAGTGGACCCAGGGTTTGACAGAGAAACCCTAATTTTTCAACTTAGGTATCTTTCGGATCTGATTGGACAGAAAGATGCACCTCCTCAAGGCAAGCTGAGCAGCATACTCATTTTCCCAAAACTGTGATCAAAACTGCAAAATATCTGATGCCCTAGTTTTCTTCAATTTCTTCTATAGAATTGCCTGATATTGTTTCTAATGTATCTCTGAAAGTACTGCTCCTCTGTGTCTGAAACTTCACACTGAGGTAGACTGGTCTGTCTTATTTCCAACCCCATGGGTTAGAGCAGTATTGGTTTCACCAATTGGGACTTCTGCGAATTTTCCCAAGGTGACTTTTTTCAGGGCTGTACAACATAGTGAACTTGTGCAGACTGCCACGTGTCACTGTTTCACATTCGGGTTCCGAAACTTTTACCACAAAAACTACAGTTTGTGCCCTATCTAGAACATCTTGCGAAATTTCATTTGGACCATTGTATCCTGAGATATAACAATTTTCCCTAGGTCACCTGTTTAAGGCTGAATCCTGGGAGAGGTTGGAACCCTGAGTTGGAGGAATCATATCTCCTAGATTATAGAGAATCTGACGCTGAAACTTTTACACAGGGTACATCAGAATTTCATCTTCGGCCTATAAAAGTTTCGGCTCTTGATCCTTCTCCAATATCAAGATATAACAAAAGTCCCAACATGACTATTTTTAGTCTTCTAGGGTTTTCAAGCATGAAACCCTAATCTTAAATAGTTGTAGTTGTAGCAGTGTTTGGGCTGCACAAAGACTTCTTTCAGGGTAGCTCTGATACCATGTTAAGTTTTTAATGGTTATATCAGATCTTATAACATTTAGCATCATAACAACATAACCATAAGCAAAAGGATCACTGCAAGATAGGCAAGCACAACCACACAAAATAACACAAAGATTTATCATGGGAAACCCTCATGGGGAAGAAAACCCAACAAAACTTCCTTTGTATAAGATGTATCAAAAGTACAAGACAAGACCCCAGAGAGGTGCGCCTCCCAGCAAATATATATCTCTCTCCTATGCGCTATACACAAGTGAGTGTATGTTCAAATGAGGAACACATCTCCTCTATTTATACTCTTTTTGTCACTTAACTTTTAACCTAACAAGTCGGCCCCACTTAACTAACTGGGCTGACTTCACTTAGGAAGACTCAATACAATATTATATAATATTCATTAGGGTACTATTGACCCGACTTACAATGGAGGCTTTACCTCATGACTCTATGATGACCAATTACAATAGTGACACCATGACAGAGGAATAATAACATCTCCCTTGGGTTACATCAGTAAAATACATTTAGAATATCCTTCGAAGTTACAATATTCAACAAAGAGCACAGTTTTCCCAAGTCAGCGGGAGGGAAACATGTGTGAGCAGGGCGCACTTCCTATAGCGCAACAGTTGCAGTTGTTAGAGCAATGTGGGATTGGCCTTGAGATTTGGCACACCTCCAAAGGCTTCACATTCCTCTATCTATGAAATATTTGTTGTAATCGTTTCTATTTTTCTCTGGCAAGAATATCAAGAAAGACCTAGTTTGTTGGTTTTCCTCATTGGGGTTTCCAAGGTAAAAATATTGTGTTAATGGTTGTGTAATTGGTTTCTTGTTCTGCGACATATTATCAGTTATTTGAGCTTATGTATTGTTGTTCATAAAATCAGATCTAAGAATTTATTCTGCATGCATCTGTGATTATTTTATTGGAAGTAGTAATCTAGCTCAAAAGAATATTAGCATGGTATCAAAGCCTTGTCTCTGAAGGAAACCAAGGCAGTTTGCACAAATCTACAATATGGGAAACAAAACTGATTTCATCTAGCCCAGGCTTTGGTACACTATGGTAGTAGTGATTTGTCCAAGCTATGGCATAGGAAGATGGCACATTTGCATCATGGGGCATTGAATGTATTGAGAGAGATAGTGAGTTGTGACTGGGTTTCCAGAGTTCAATGTGGAGCACCAGGGTGTGTGCAAGGGGTGTGGAGTTGGCGATTATCCCAACACTGCTTTCTCGAGCAATGACAGCAGATCCAAGGGGAGCTTAGATTTGATAAACTCAGACGTATGTGGGCCGATGTCAGTAGTGTCGTTGAGTGGATATCAATATTATGTCTCATTCATAGATGATTTCTCCAGGATAACCTGGATCTACTTCCTGAAACCAAGGATGAGGTCTTCGACATATTCCAAGAGTTCAAATCTCTTGTGAAGAATTAGATAGGGAAGAAAATCAAGGCGTTGAGATCAGAGGGTGGGGGCAAGTATACCTCCAATGTGTTAACCATTATGTTGTCATTGATGTCAAACAAAGCTTTAAGTTTGGTATGATATGTTTGTAATTTTTCTGCTTGTAATCTCACCCTTTTTATTCTTTCGAAACTTCTTAGGAGGATAAGACCCCTTATGAGTTTCCTTCTTGAAATGATGCTTTCATTTTCTTCTTCTAGCATGAGTAACTAGAGCATGGTCATCATCTCTAAGTAGTGTTTCTCAATTAGCTACTCTAGCTTCTTCTTGAACACATTCTTCCCATAGGATATCAAATTTTAGGCTTTCCTTCCTTGCACAGATTGTTTGGATGAAGAAGTCCCATGGTCTAGTAAGACCATTGAGAGCAGTCATTACTAGTTCAATTTCAACAATCTTGTCTTCAATTGCTTCTAGTTGTTCTTTGAATTGAGAGACCCTTATGAAGTATTCATGGATAGGTTCACCCTTGCTCATCTTTGTACTTTTGAGTTGGGCTCTCAAGTTCATCTTCCGGTTGATGTTTCTTCCTTCATACATTCTTGATAGGGCATCAAACATTTCCTTAGGTGTATCCTTAGAGGATACTTGAGGAATCAAGTGATCCTTGATTGAATCAACTATGATTCTCTTGGCTCTAATCATATCTTTCTTGTACTTTTCCTTTGCTTCATCTTCTTCAGGCTCTGGCACAACTTCCTTGATAAACTTTGCAAGATCATTCTCTTCTAGAATGAGTCATATTCTGTATTTCCAAGCACGAAAGTTTTCTATGCCTTCCAACTTGTCATCAAGCTTAGTGCTTGGAGACATCTTGTCCCGGAGATCAGAAATTGACAAAAATTGAAAACTTCTCAGAAATGAAAACTATACTCACCAAAAGATGCGCTTGATTGAGGCGAGTATGATGGTACAGTTAGTTTCTGAAGAATCCAAATTCTAACCCTTGAAATTGGACTTGCAAGAACCTGGACTGCAGTTTCTGGTTCTGTTTCTAGTTTTCTAGTTCCAAGCCAAACTAGGGATTGACTTTCTAGAAGATCTGCCCACTGAAAAATTTCGATCTTGGTGCCAAAAGATGCACCTAGGAGGGGCACACTTCCCTATGTCACTCGCACTCAAAAATTTCACTTTATTAGAAAACCCTAATTTTCTTGTCCGGAGAAGGAGAGAGAATTACCTCATGAAAGTTGCTCTTTTCAGGCTAGCTCTAATACCATGTTAAGTTTTTTATGTTGCATAGCTTAAGTCCTGACTTAATTAGCATTTACTACATTTTTGCAATAACAACATAAAGAGGATCACTGAAAGAAACACAATCACAAGGTACACAACAATTTACCCTAGGAAACCCTAAAGGGAAAAACCCAGCAAAAACTTCCTCAATATAGATTACCAGTATGCAATGATCAAAGAATAAGGTCTCATATAGAGAGAGACCAAACCCCAAGCATAAGAGCCAAAACACCAAAGACACTAGTCCTCCTCCTCCTTTGTCCCTCCTTTCTCTGTCTTACACAATACAAGTGTGAGTGAGTGTGTACAAATGAGGGAGGGTGCCTCCCTATTTATACTAGTTTCCCAACTGACATTTCCCTAACTAGGCCGACCTATCTAACTAACAGGGCCTACCTACCTAGCTAAACTTCAAAATAATAATTATATTCTTCTTTTTTGGGTGCTATTGACCTAACTTACAACTGAAGGTTTTCGTCATGACTTTTACATGACCTTTTACATCAGGAACATCTCCTGAAGGAGGAATAATAATAATGTGAAATACAAGTAGAATATTCTTCGAAGTTACATTATTTCAACAACAACTTGAAATAGGGATTGCTCTGCAGGAAGACATATGTGACTTACATTCAGTATGAAAAAGGAATGGAAGTGCTAATAACTACATCCAAAATGAAAAAGGACTGCCTCTGTAGTGGTACACCTAGCATGAAAAAGGGTTGGTTGTTGTACAAACATAGACCGAGTTGAGTTGTTACATATGGACTCCTTGGTAAGTTGAGTTGAGCCATTATATATGGACTCCCCGACGTACTGGGTTGAGTTGTTACATATGGAATCCTCAACGGACTTAGTTTAGTCATTACATATGGACTCCCCGATGTACTGAGTAGAGTTGTTACATATGGACTCCATGTTCTCTGTGGACTGTGGTTACCAATATGGGTTTTGTGTTGACTCATCACTGGGTTGATGCCCAACAGCCTATATGGTTGGGAGATTTATGGGTTGTAGCCCATAAAAATATGATGAAAGTCTCACATAAAGTTATGGCCCTTGTGAGTCCTCATCTGATTGTAGTCCTTATGGATGTTATGAGGTTGTATCCCATGATGTGGCGAAGACTCACTAGCAGTGATAGTCCTAGTGATCTCTTTGGATGTGTTGATACACGTATGACTTCCCGATGTACTGGGAAGTTTTGTGGAGCTAGTGCTTGTTCTCCAATGAACTGGATTGAGTTGATGCACGTATATTGATAGATACTTCTCGATGAACCAAGATTGTGTTGGAGGCCCTTCCATAGAGATGTTCGAGATAGCCTTGATGTACCATTGATATCCAGATCCGTTTCAGTTGATAATACTGATGATGCCTCCCTATCTAAGAGGGAGTATTGTTGTAGTAGTTGCGTGAGGCATCACCTCACATAGGTCGGCCCAAGAAATATTATAATAAAAAGTATTTATTATTATTGTAAAACTCAAGTCGGCCCCAGTAAGTTAAGACGGCCCCAATTAAAAAGTCACTCAGAAATCAGAATAAATAGAGGGCGCCTCTCCTCATTTGGACACTGAAACTTGAGCACTGCAACACACAAGTTCACTTCTGCTAGAGAAGTTCGCTGCTGCTACAAGGAAGAGTGTTTTCTAAGGTTTCTCTTATCCTCCTTGAGGTTTATGCCACTATGATCTGAATGTACTTCTATCTCTAAACAATATATCTCTATAGGAAAGTGTGAGCTCGAAGGAGACATTATCTTTGTCTATGGTTGGGAGATGATTGCTTATCATCGTGGTTAAACGAGCTCCACATTGTTTTGTTTCTGTGCTTTGTTTTCTTTGAGTGATCTTGATTTTGTAGCAATAAAATTCTAACATGTATTGTGTTTCTTGTTGGAACCACGACAAGGCCCAATTTTGACAACTTCCAACAGATTCTGAGAGCATACTTGTGGTTAAGTATGGCGACGAGCATGGTTGTCCTTTAGTTCCGTGGGATGTCTGCATTATGCCCAAGGATGAGAGGGGCGTTGATTTGGTTTGTGTTGCTATCCAGGGCAATATTCTAGCAGCCAAGTGGCTGGTGAGAGCTCTTTCGGGCTCTGCTCCTTGGCAGATTCTATTTTGGCACTTGAGACTTTCAGCACAGCATATCGATAAATTTCAGAGTGTTTTTGGCTTATGTGATATCATCTCCAATCCTCATCTCTTCCAAGTTATAGGCTTGCTTATTTTCATAAGCATTTGTTCAGCCTAAAAAACCGTGGTAGGATTGGTCCATTGGTGATGGGAGGGCAATCAAACAGGTCAAGACCTTGCTTGCAAGTCGATTTGGAGTTGATGGGAGCAAGATAATTGTATTACGGAGATGCATGCTTCCAAGCTTGTAAATTGAGTTGCAAGGGCATTGTTTCCTGACAGATTTGTGATGCTCATGCCCAGTAGTGGAAACCTCTTGCTCAGGACTATGGTCTTCTCACCTTTGATCACCCCATGATCTTTGAGTTGCAAGCTCTTATTCCAGAGCTCCAGTTGTTCAAAATGAACATTGGTATACCTGGTCCATTTTGGTTGGACTAGGGGTCGAGCTTTGGCTGCCCAATTCTTCAGTATGACTCTCATTGTCTGTATTTGATGCTTCATTAGAGACACTTTCCCCAATGCACAATTGACTATCTAAGGATCCAGAGGAACATTGGGTTCGTCAACTTCATAGTGTTTGGAGTCTGGACAGTGTGACTTTCCTATAAGCTGTGTGTTTTTGCATGGTTGGTCATTTATCAGGGAATTTCTTCCAGGGACAAATTGGCCAAGAGTAGTCTTTGAGATGGCCTTTGCCCAGTTTGTCAGCACTTGAAGACTGTCAAGCACATTTTCTGGGAGTGTCAGTTCAGTAGGCGATGTTGGAGATTGTTTGAGGCTCAAGATGATGTGCAACTTCAGAGTAGGGTGCATTGGGGTGCTGCTTTGTTTGGTGATGATCGCTTTCACAGTGTCTTTTTAGGGCTTTGGCATTGCTTGTGCATATCAGTGTTATTCATGCTGTGGAAAATAATGTGTAAGTTTGTTTTTAATCAGGAGGTTAGCTCTTTGTCTACTTTCAGCACACTGGAAAGATCAGGTATGCCATCAGCTTTTGGCTAATGGAACTCTTTTGATCAAAGATGCCCAATCTTTGGATCACACAGAATATTCTGCATTTACTTATGCTTTAGTAGCTCTTAGGAAGAGGTTATGAATTGAGGTATGCATATTTCCACAGTTCGTCATAATTGTTGATGGATTTTCTTGAAATAACTGTGTAGAAGTTTCACATCGTCCCAACGTTTCGGGTAGACAGTACACCCATCATCAGGGAAACAAAAAAAAGCTGTTGAGTGTCTACCCAAAACCTGAGGATGATGCGTAACTTCTACACAGTTATCTCCAAAGGTTATACAGTTCACTGTATACACTCTTCCACATTTTAATTTTTTGATTGTAAATATAAGACTCGTTTTTTTCAAACAAAAAAGAAAGAAAGAATCAGAAGAGGTGTGTCTCTTGATAGCTTTTACCTCTCGTGCAAGCTCCATGGCTTGCAAAAAATGGTGATGATCTGGTTTTGTTCTTGAAGAACCCAAGTACAAAACTCCTCTTCCAAGTTTGTGAACAAGTTCATAGCATTTATGTATCTCTATGCAAACCTGAAAAAATTCAAAATAAGTCAGATTTCAGGAAACCAATATTCAAACTGAACTAAAAGCTTTGAATGAATTCAATATGGCTGACTCATCTGTTAAATTTTAAATTTTAAAAAGAACAAAAAAGTCATCCGTGCATGAACTTTACAAGCTAATGAACATTCTCAAGTTCTAAATTAGCAGTTCTGTGAACGATACCCAATCATATCTATTCAATATAAGTGAACTTACATTTTCCAACAGCACTGCTATACGGCACAAGAATAACAAAGAAATGAACAAATGCCAAGAAAAATACAATCCATCTTAAATTAATAAGATAAGAGTTAAGTTGAAAAATGTGAAGGGACTAATTTGTTTAATGTACACTGTATTAGCCACTCTTCAAGAGAGGAAACCAAACGAACATAATTGATTAGATGGATTTCATAAAACAACATAGTACTCGTAGACTCGCAATTAAAATAGACTTTACAGCTATATTTACCCTCATTTCTGACAGTTTTACTTTTGACAGATATATCATCTCTACATAACATTGCTATGCCAACCTATAACTTTCAACCAATGACTATCAGAAAAGCTATGAAGAAATTTGGCAAGACAAGAATATTTGTTGTACCATTTTGAGTTAAGTTACCAGATACATAACATTAACAACTCTGCCATTTTGATCTGAACAAAGTTGGAAGTCAAAATCTAACTTCTGTAGAGTTTCACACTATAAACTCTCTGTAGGAAAGAGTGGAAACTCGAGAAATGAAAAAATTCGAGCTCTCTGAATGTCTTACAGACAGAATATGATAACAGCATTATCTTAAAACTTTAAAAATAAATTCCGTTTGTTACCTTTTAAACAAGTAGATTTGTTTTGAAAGTTTATTTGATCATCTCTTGTTGCAAGTTAGGAAGATTTAAAGAGCTTCATTTTTATCATATCTAAAACTTAGATCTAAACCTAGTTTACTAATACTTGAAGTCTAAATTTTTCCAATATTTTGCAAGCATTAGTTCATGTATTTTTATTGTATCTTTGGACTAATCCACTAATCCAATAAATTATTAGTTTGCTGGCTTTTCTGCTCTTGTTTACAGGGACACGGAAGGAATTGAGGGATTTTTGTAGCTTTAAAGCCTTCAAGAGGATCTAGTCCAAATATTTTCTCTTCTCTCATTCTTCTAAAAACTATTGTAAGCCTTTGAATCCAATTTTAAGGATCAAAGGCACTTCCTCTTCTTCAAAAGGATTGTAATAAGAATTAATAAAGAGCAAGCGAGATTACAGCTCCCACACCCTCCTTCCTCCATTTGGGGGAAGCCTGCATCTGTCCTTCTTTGTTTATTTGCTTTATACCTGCACAGTTCTAGATTAATTTTTCTTTGTCACAAATAAGGTAATTAATCAATTTCTTTGCTTTAGTTTCTCTTTTTATTTTATTTTGCAAAACCAGATACTAACCCAGCATTGCTCTACCGAAGTACCTGAAAAGGGAAAATATACTCTTCGCTGTAGTAATTAGACAATCTTTATTTTCAGTCTTTATTTTATTTTGGAATTAACCCCCTTGCTCTCCCAAGTACAGTTCTTGGACCTTCAAGAGATTCTTGGATTTTAATAAACAAGAAAGCATTGTTCTAAAATCTTTAAAATTAACAAGGCTCCTTACCCGTATGCTCTGGATCTCTGTCGCTTTGACCGATCAGTTGATCACATCAAGGGAGGGATCGAGTGACTAGACTAATTAGTCTCACATTTCAATAAAACTCCCAAGGCGAAAATCCAACGCCTCGATTCTATCTCGCGGCGAAATTTCACAGAGGAAGCGAGAACCACTAGAAAGTGACCATGGGGCCCCGTCAGGCTACACCATCGTTTGGTGTATTGTTGGACACACCCCCATGACTCCATCTAGCCCACATTTCTTTGCATGGAACCACATTTGATAAGTTTGGACATACTCCTCGTACCATCCAAGTATATCTAAAGTTCCCTTCCCTTCTAATACACTCATGAAATCCATTTAACTTAAAATGAAACAAGATACACTGCAAAACTTTACAATCTTTCAGCAGCACTCATATTTATGTGACTCCATTGGCACTGGTTATTTTTCAATCATATTATTTATTTCAATATCTTTTCATATTATGAATGCCAATTATATTCATGTTGTTGGAAGGAATCCTTCAAATATTGCAATATCTTGTTTTGTACTAATTTCATTGTCTTTCAAAAAACTCCTAAAACAATCATGCCCATCATTAACAATTAAATAAACTTAAAAAGCCTTAGAAACCCTTTCATAGGGACTAACCCCTTGGCTTTATTAGGAGTTATGGCTAAACAGAGTAGTTAGGACTAGGTGAAATACCTGACTCGAGACTTGCCCCCAAGGACATACCAAGCAGCTTGAAGATTTATGTTGCGCTTCCCCCCAGGTGTGTAAGAGGTGGCAACATTTTTGGCATCGTTGTCGAGGATAAATCATTTTATTTCCATAGTCGACTTACATTTTTCTTTTTTATATAGTTTTTTACCTTCAATAAAAATTGATTGATCTAGTCGAACTCTAAATTGAACTCGATCCATCTAGCGACTCCATTGCCCATAAACCCACTAAGTTATTCTACTAGAAGAAATTCTTAAGGCTTATTTGATCTCATTCCTAAGCCTAAAAGGGAATATAGAAGAAGACTAAATAGGAAAACTTCTCGTAGAATCCTTGAAAATTTAGGATCTAAGTCCATTTTGAACATCCATTGCTTATTTGAAAATCAAAACAGTAGTGATAACTTGTCTGTCAAGATGCAAGCCTACTTTAAACCTCTTGAATTTACACAGATAGCAGGCCAGCCACATGCCATACCAAACAAAGCTATCGAGAAACTTCCAACCGTCCAAGGGAACAATGCCATAAATGCAACAACCCATCTACAAGCCC
Organism: Pseudotsuga menziesii; assembly: GCA_001517045.1. Classification (NCBI taxonomy): domain Eukaryota; kingdom Viridiplantae; phylum Streptophyta; class Pinopsida; order Pinales; family Pinaceae; genus Pseudotsuga; species Pseudotsuga menziesii. Next base: position 150,410 of record LPNX010078537.1, on the reverse strand, counting down.
TCTCCAAATGTTTCTTCAGTTAGGTCAGGGAACCTACTCAACAGCACAATGATGTGTACATGAAACTCTTTCCCTTGTCTATGGATGGGGATGCTTATGACTAGTACACAGGCCTTGATGACAACTCATATGCCACTTATCATGCTCTTGTGAAAGGATTTCAGGAAAGATGGGGAGAGAAAAAAGAACATGGCCATCAATTAGCTGCCCTCCATACCATAAAGAGAAATGAAAATGAGACTATGGAGGAGTTCCACAAGAAGTTTAGAAAGGTAGTAAAGAATATCCATGCTGATTTCAAGCCACCTGAGGAATCTGCTTGTTACATGGCACGTTAGATATTACTACATGGTCTTCCAGAAACAAGTGATAATGAAGAATATTCAAGAGAGCTTGAGTATATCAACGCGGTAGGACAAGTCCATCCCATTACCAAAGAGACATGGACTTAAGCAAGGGAATATAGTCAACAGTTGGATAATCTTACCAAGAACTTTGTTTCTAAGCCTACAACAGAACAGATTAAAGAAATGCCTAAGTTCAAAGGTCTCACCTATCAGAGAAGAGACAATCCTAGGACTTCAAAGAATAATCAATACGCACCTAAGGTAATCACTCCTCCTGATTCTAAAGATGTAGGTCTTGATTTGGGTACTTGGTTTCAAAATACTAAAGTGTCAATGCTTGTAACTAAAGCAATTAAAATCCCAGGGCAAAGAGAAAATTTGTTGGAAGCTTTAAATGCTCCTCCTCCCAAAAAAGGTAATATTTAAAAAGCCTCTAGAAGAGCCTCCTACAACTAAAAGTGATGTCATAGAAGATCCCCCTATAGTCTTGCATAACTTGGATTCAAGAAAAGAAGAGCATCCCCCTTTCTATGTATCAATGATGATAGGTGATCTTCTATTACATAATTGTATGCTAGACTCAGGATCCTCATCCAACAGAATGACTAAGAAAGTCATGGAACAACGAAAGTTGAAAACAACCAAGCCTTATCAAAATGTGTGTGCTATGGATTCCGGAGAAGTGGATGTGGTAGGGATTACCATAAATCAACCAGTGTGTTTGGCTAGGTGTCCTAATATTCATAGAACCATGGGTATTCTTGTGATTGATGTATCTGATAAGCGAGGAATGCTATTGTCTAGAAAGTGGGCTGCCATTTTAGGAGGATGGATCCAAATGGATTGGACTCATGCCACAGTACTTGCATCAGAAGATTCATTTGTGAAGTTATGGAATGAAAAAGAAAATAAGTATCATGTGGAAAACCCTAAAAAACCTTCAAATGAATATGTCTACAACACTGGTGATATTGGGACTTATACTAGCTATTCTACCTTGTTAGCTCCAATCAAAACAAAATGAAAGATGAAAAAGTAGATAAAATCAAGAAAATGAACTTTGACGATGCTCATTATAGATCAGGGAAGGGGGCAAGTGTTGTCATCGCCTCACCTAAAGGGCAAACCTTCAACTTTGCCTATAGATTGGAATTTGAGGGAACAAATATTGTAGCTCAGTATGAAGTTATATTACTTGGTTTAGAAATTGCTAAAGATATGGCGATTAAGGTGCTAAGCATAAAATGTAACTCTAATTTGATAATCCTCCAAGTAAAAGTCAAATTTGCATGCAAGTGTCAAAGACTAAAAAGATATAGGAATGCGGTATGAGATACAATGGAATTGTTTGACGCCTTGTCCAGCAATAAGAAAACAGTCTTGTCGAGTCCAGCAATAATAACTTAATGACCATACAATGGAATTTTTTGATGCCTTGTCCAACAATAAGAAAATAGTCTTGTCAAGTCCAGCAATAAGAACTTAATGACCGTCCTTAAGAAAACAGTTGGAAATAACAAGGAATCATGGGATAGTAAAATCAAATATGCAGTTTGGGCTGATCGAATAACTAAGAAAAGTGCAACCGGGAAAACACCTTTCGAACTAGTGTATTGTTTGATTGTCTCTTTGCATATCTACCTTCAGTTGCCTGCCATGAAGATGCTTCAAGAGTATGAAATGGAGGAAGATGCCATTCCCAACAGAATGCCATGCCCAACAAAATCAATCAGATCATTGAACTAGATAAGAACCAAAGAAAGGTTCTTGACCATATTATCAGAAATCAAGATAAGATCAAGAGGACTTTTGATAAGTTTTCCAGGCCAAGACCTTCCCAGATTGGAGATACAACTCTACTTTGGGATAAGAGGAAGGAGAAGTCGAGCAAGCATGGGAAATTTGATAGCCTATGGATGGGTCCATACATCATATATGATGTGGCCAACACAAATTCATTTCTCCTCAACACTATGGAAGGAGAAAAGTTGCTCTTACCAATGAATGGGAAACAATTGAAATTGTTCTTAAGAGATGATATCTAATGCCCATGTGGGCATTCTCAAGGCTTTTCTAAACCCTTATCTTTTTCCTTTCAATTTTTCCTTTTGTACCATAGTTTTTTCACTTTATCTTTTGTATCATAGTTTAAACTTTTGTACATTATTTATGTACCATAGTTTTGTATATTATATTTGTATACTAACATTGTTACAACTTATGAGTTTGGGGGGCTCTGGCGATTGAAGGTGGAAGGAAAAGTCGAGGTTTATCGGAGGAAGGAAGTTTGATTGAAGCATGGCAGAAGGTAGTGGGGGAGGCGAAGGAGCCTCCCAGGCTGCGGATTCGGCAGGGTTGAAGATCGGGGACATCCTGATCAATCTAGGGCTGAATCAAGCTGGAAAACCGATGGTTCGGAATCCAGGGCAGTGCATGCCTAAAGCGACCATGATTCCGACCATGCAGGTTAGATCGTCGAAGATCGGGGAAAATATCCAGTATATGTTGGACCATGCATTGATTGGGAAGTTTGTTGGAATGCAGCCATCAGAATAAGCCCTAGTTTGGTGGATCAACTCGACCTAGAAACCTATGGGGCATTATGACCTTCAGCTGGGATCCAAGGGTTTCTTCAGCATTTCTTTCATTAACCTAGAAGATCGGAACAGAGTCTTGGATGGGGGTCATACTTCTTTTATTCGACGGGCCTTTTTCTAAGACCCTGGAAGGAGAAGTTCTGCTCGGACAAAGAAGACATGACAGTGGCACCCATCTAGCTCAGGTTGTACTCCTTGTCGGGAGAATATTGGGATCCATAAATATTGGAGGACCCAGGGAACTCCTTGGGAAAATTCATTAAATCAACGAAGCAAACCCGGATCCAAAGATATACGGCATACACGAGGATATGTGTTTACATGGATTTAACCAAAGATCTACCAGAAGTAATCCGAATGACATGGAAGGATGAGGATTGGCTGCAAACCCTAGATTATGAGCATATCCCATTTCAATGCCAAAGATGTCACGAATATGGTCATTTATTAAGGGACTGCCCCACAAACAACCCAAAGACTACTTCAGGGAAAGAAGAGGAAAAGAAGGATCAAGGCATTACAAGAGTTCCATCAAGGAAAAGAGGGGGACAGAAACAGGAGAACCAGGAAGTGAACAAGAAGACAATGGTTTCAAACAAATTCGAGGTCTTGGAAGACCTCTCGGAGGAAATAATGGACAAACAGTCAGAGGGAAAACAACGAGACCAAATTTCCCAAAAAACAATGGGAACAGTCACCCAAATGGAGGAAGAGATTAGCACAGGGAAGCAGCAAGAGGAGGATTGAGAAACAAGGGAGGAAGCAGAGGATATGGACATCGGAGATCTGTATCTAGAAGGGATTGAGCAAGCCTGTGCAGATGTAGGGAAAGGCTATGTCCCGCAGGAACAAGTAATCTTGCTAAAAGAATCCATCCTTAGAGTTCGGGCCTCAAACTAACTCGAAATAAGTTCGGGTTCCCACAAGGAGACGAAAAGGAAGTTCGAAAAACCCTCCAAGAAAACAGGCAGGAAATCGAGTAAACAGAGAGTTGCAGAAGCAGGTAGGTTGTTGGTAGAGTCGAGACAATACCCTACCATCAAGGTGGCTCTAGGCTTGTAAGTTTCCCAATGAAGATTTCATCTTGGAACATTAGGGGATTAAACAACCCACGTAAAGTCAAAATATTAAGCAAAAAGATCAAGAGAACAAAGTCGGCCATAGTTTTCCTACATGAAACCAAAAGCCCGGCAGCTAAGATCAAGGAACGGAGCAAGAAAAACTGGAAGGGAAGTGAAGGGATGGGCATTGATGCAAAAGGTTATGCAAGAGGCCTAGGGATATTATGGGACCCCACAAGGGTCAGCTTAGGGGGATTCCACCACAATCGATGTTTCCTATCTGCTAACTTCAAGGTGGTAGGATTTTCAGTTGAAGGAGTGATTACGAATGTATATAGACCTCACAATGCCGGTGAAAACGAGGATTTCATCAAGTCCCTTCAGAAAACCCAGGAACAAATGCCCAATGTTCACTGGGTAGTAGGGGGATATTTCAATCTCATCACCTCCTTGGAGGAAGAATGCGAAACTTTTCGAGATACCGTTGAGGAACTAGGACTGGTAGACACCATCCCTAGAGAGGGATGGTACACTTGGAACAACAAAAGAAAGGTGAAAGACACATTGATTCCCGACTTGATAGATTCTTACTCTATGAATCTATTGTTGATCTTGGCAGTGAAATTCACTCAGCTACACTCCCGGGAGTGCGATCGGACCATTGGCCCATAGAGTTAATATGGAGTGGGTTGGGATCCTAGTTCAAAAACCCCTTTAGGTTCGAACAATTCTGGTTAGAACATCCATATTTTGACAAAAGATCAAGACATGGTGGGACGAGCTGAGTGAAGATGAGGGCCAAAGCAAGTATAAGTTCCAGCAGAAGCTGAAAGGGTTGAAAACTAGAATCAAAAAATGGAACAGGGAAGAATTTGGCAATATCTTTGCTGATACAAAGATCATAGAAGCTCGCATTCAGGAGGTCCAGTCTATTGGGATAAATGAAGGATACACCAGCGATTTGCAAATGGAAGAACTCAAACTCTGTTCAAAACTAGAGGAGAGGGAAAGGCAGGAGGAAATCCTATGGAGGCAAAAATCTAGGAACCGATGGCTAAAAGAGGGGGAGAGAAACACGAAATTTTTCCAGCGTTCGGTCATCCAAAATAGGATGCAAAATAAAATCTTCTAGAGGAGAACGGGTTGAAACCAGGGAGGAAATTGAGACCTCCTTGAACCATTATTTCACTAAGATAGTGTTTGAACCAAGGCAGGACCGAAGGAATGACATTGATCAAATTACTTGGTTCATCCCATCTCTGGTCTCTCAGGATCAAAATAATCTCCTGATGAAACCTATAACCCTACTTGAGGTGGAGAAGGTTGTTTTTCAGATGAAGGAAGGAACTACCCCAGGCCTAGATGGATTCACGGTGAACTTTTTCCACCAATTCTGGTATCTAGTCAAGATGGAAGTATGGATGATAATTGAAGACTCTAGGGTCTCCAAATGAACGTTGCCAGCTTTCAATGCAACCTTCATCACTCTCATTCCAAAATGTGAAGGGGCTAACTCTCCGGACAAATTTAGGCCCATAAGCCTATGCGATGTCATCTACAAAATTATTAACAAGGTAATTGCAAACAGAGTGAAGCCCTTCCTTTTGGGACTAATCTTTTCCGAACATTCAGGGTTCGTGGAGGGCCGACAAATTACAGATGGTATTATTTTGGTCCATGAATTACTCCATTCCATAAAAACTCAAAAAAATTCGGGTATGATGGTGGAGCTGGACATTGCCAAAGCTTACAACAAGCTCAATTGGCAATTCATTAGAAGTATGCTAGAATCTTTTGGGTCTAGAAGAGATTGGGTTGATTGGATAATGAGCTTAGTGACTTCAGCCTTCTTTTCCATTCTAGTGAACGGAGTCCCCTCTGGAACCTTCAAACCAACGAGGGGGATTAGACAAATGGATCCTTTATCCCCTTTCCTCTTCATCCTTATGGCGGAAGGTCTAGGCAGAGCAATTGGGGCCTCGCGAGACAATGACGATATAAGAGGGCTCAGAATTCACCCGTTGGCGGCCAAACAAACACACCAACAATTTGTGGACGATACGATGCTCATGGGTCACCCTTCAGCCCAAGAAGCCAGGAGGTTTAAAGAATGTATGACAAACTTTGGCAAAGCCTCGGAGCAGGAGACTAATGGCCAGAAATCTTAGGTTTTCTTCTTCAATACGCTTAGGATCACCAGACGGAACATATGTTGGATCCTAGGCTTTCAGAAGAGCTCCCTTCCATCCAAATATCTAGGAACACCTCTAGTGAATTCACTAGCGAAAAAAGGCTCCTGTACGAAACTTCTCGACAATATGAAAAAACGCCTGATGAGTTGGACCTTGAGGCCCCTCAATCTAGCTAGCAAATTGGTGCTGGTGAAATCTGTTCTACAAGTAATGCTGACTTATCTCCTGTCCACCTTCGCGGCCCTGAAAGCGGTTTTGAAAGAGATTGAGAATATGCAAAGGAATTTCCTCTGGAGTGGAAACAACAAAAAATGGAAATGGGCTCTGGTAAATTGGGAAGCGGTTTGTACCCCCAAACACCACAGAGGTTGAGGCCTTAGAGACCGTGAAAAGGCGAGTGTGGTAAGTGGTGCTAAGCTATGGTGGAGATGGGTGGCCCATGACAAAGAACCATGGGCGAAAGTTTGGCATATCAAATATGCGGAGGGGTGGGACAAAAAAGAGCTCATTCTTTTCTCAGAAGACATCCCAGAATCTCATATCTGGCGAACTGCTTGGAGGGGTGAAGGGTTTGGTCCAGGACCACAGCTTCTAGGAGGTTCGGAATGGCCAAACAGCCTGGGTCTGGGAAGACTCCTAGCAGCAATTACCCCCACTCAAGAGTTGTGGGGATTTCCAACAGATAAAGGAAGCATGTATCTCCCAAGGAATTGTCATGGTAAGAGACATATGGAAAAATCAAATAGACTATCAAAACTTCCGAATGTGGGCTAATAAGGAGTGGTGGGAATGCTTCGGCCCACGGGAGGAGGTGGAAAGAATGGAGGAAACCTTGGATAACAGACGAATAAGAAATCATCCAGGAAGCGATAAGCTCCGATGGGGCTATAGCCAGAAAGGCACCTTCACAATGAAAGAGCATACGACACTTTGATTGGAGCTTGTTATCACAAATCGGGTAGTTTCCCTGTGAGATGATCCTATTTAGGACGGCAGAGGAAAGGCAACCAAAGTCGTGACCTACGATATCCAAGACTTCCGAAAGAACTCGAATGTCACACCAGTCAAGGATACCAGCACTTTAGACCAGTAAAAACACAAAGCCCAAGGAGCACCCCTATGACCAAGAAACCCTAAAACAAGGAAAACGAATGAGTAGCCGAGGGAAACTTGGTGGAATCTCTTAGTAGGATGGTTAATTAGAGTTCAAAACGAAAACCAAGAGATTCGGAGTATCCAAGTGAAAAGCCCCAATTTTGCCCTAGGGTTTTAAGTAGAAAAATGGGATCTAAAGCAAAATGGTGAAAATTACTGAAATCGGATACTCAAAATAGTTGTTAGGTGTAAGATTAGATGAATGGAAATGAAATCAACAATACCCAGTTTGTGGTTTGTGAAAATGACCACTTTCCCCAAGGGGACACGTTTTTCCCTAGTAGCCAGCCAGTGCTTTGGATGGGGAAATGGAGTCTGATTAAGCCGAAAATTTAAATCTAGGGGTTTTATGTTAAATCTAAAGTGGGTATTTAGTTTTATAACTCGCCACAAGCTAGAACCTATGGATCTACGAAATGAGGGTTTTAATGTAATGGAATGATGAGCAATGCATATACAGAAAATAAAAGAAGAGAAACTTACTTGTGAAACATACCTGGATTTTGTAGAATGCCTCTAAAATGACGAAGAATGTCACTTTCCGGATTAAATGAACGTTTTCGTAGTAGATCTTGATCGAGTTGAGCTTCAGCCAATCACCCTAGCGCCCCCTTCTACCTACCAAACCAGAGAAAACCAAATAGTAAGGAAAATGAACGAGATCTGTAAGATAAAGAAAGGAAAAGGCAGTAAAAGTTCACAAGAAAGAGTTACTCCCTGAACCAAACACCCGAGAGCAAAGACGGGGTGAGTTTCCCCATAACTGCGTCCTCCCTAGCGCGCCTATTCAACTTGCAGAAAATGGGTAAAGGAAAAAAAAGCAAGATATGTCCCAAACAATGCTCAGCATAGAAGAGTAGCAATATCAATCATCAAAACATCAGATCAAATCCACAAAGTACACAGAGAGTAGTCCCAGACAAAAATCTCTTTATTCAAATTTCGTTGCTAATGCTCTTGAATTATGATGGGGGGGAGGGTCACCTCTCTTAAATAGTTTTAGAGAGACATAAACCCTAACTCACTTTATCATCCAACGATTGAGATTAAAACATCATCAACGGTGGAGATCAATAATACATAACTTATCACATGGAACAAGTGATCGAGTCAACAAAGGGGGCGCACTTTGCTCAAGAACGCCTATCCTAAGTCAAACTCAAAATATAGCATAAAGTGTGATACAATAATACACTAAGGGGGTCACTCAAGGGCTTAATTCACCCTAGGCCCTTTTACAACTTCAAATCATATGATATAATAGTGAAATACATGAATAGCCAATCAGAGGGGGCGCCCCGAGGGGGCTTTCCTCACTAGCTAAACCATAATAAAATAATTCGGACATCTGTTTACTGAAAACTGCTAAAGGACTATCCGGGATGCTGAGAAACATCATCTGTCAAATTTCCAAGCCATTTTGTTGACTCAGGAGGCCGAATCGATTTTTTCAGTGATTTACTAGTTCATTATTTGCTGGTACAATCTCTGGAAACTGATAAATCCACCATAACTCTGTCCAAGGTGCAAACTGGGGCAAACTAACTGCTCTGGATGATCTAGAGACATAGAAGAATAGTATAAGTAACTTTTCATACCCCCTGGAACACTACTCTGTTCTAGGAGAACCAATCATACTGCTATCTGGAATAAAATTTGATCATTTGGCCAATTATTAAGTGATAATAATCATTTTCTTGGAGAACCGGGAACTAACTCTCAAAACTAAAACCGCAATATTGGTCCTGGGCATGTCTGGGACAAATATAGGCCATGTTGTATTTTTGAGTCACTGCCTTGGGAACCGTGATTGACTTGCTCAACTGGGTTGACCAGGTTAAAGTACCCAAAATCAAGGTGAGACATTGTATCAATATGATCCTACAACCATCCAAGGTAAGAAATGCTCCAGTAATACATATCAAAACCAAGCTTAAATCAGTTATTCATAATCATGGTTACAAATAATAATAATAATAATAATAAGATGTACCTTTGCTTCTGAAAAAACTTAGAATCTTCTGGAAGTCTGCTTGTTCATGCCATACTTACAAAGTGTAAAAGATGTGCTATAGATGGGTGGGGATGGAAGATCAGGTTAAGGAAAGGGGAGATGACTTTTGACTAACCTTGACTCAATGATTTATCCGAATGATAACAATACACTCTACCAAGATGACATATACATGATGGATGAACAATAGAGAATGGTGGTGTCTCACAAGTGGATGAGTTGATCTGAAAGTGCCCATTCAACCTTAACAATCATGTCTACGAGTCACATCCAAGCTAAAGAACAAGCTCTGTGAGGATCTTTTCTAGGACCCTTGCGTTGAGCACATAAGAAACTGTAGTGAAGAGATCCTAAGTGACACTTAGAATTAGTTGTCCCTTACTCCATCTTACATCAAAACCCTTAGGCTCCGTGAGGAATTAATCATTACATTTCAATAATCTGGCCAGTAGTCTTTAGATTTAGCATTTATTTATTCACTGCTTTATTTGGGCCTTTCACAATTTCATTTCATAGCCTTTCTGATTTGTGTCTAAAGACAGTTTGCAATTTCATTTGCAGGCTTGCATTTCATAATACATATAGCATATAACTCATAATGCATGTAATGATGGTAGACATATTGCTTGAGGTTTTAGCTAACAACTTCTTGGGCAACTATGGGGAATATCCACAGTTAGGACCAAACATCAGGGGCAACCAACCAGAGAGGTCAAGGCTTCAAAACCCAACTCACCTAAGCTCAGGAACCAACACCAACGGGTTCTTTTGGCCTAGAAGGATCAAGGCTTCGGCAAGTTTTGTTGCACAACTCAGAACCGAGACACAAGACAACATGGGATCCATCATGCATAGGGGTCAGAATGGGGAAAAGGATCTTCAATCTCACAAGTCTCCATCAGTCTAAGTCATGGAATAAAAACAAAAGTGGATTAACTAGATGGACGGGGACAAATGACATAGAACCAACCTAGCACTAAAGTTTAAACTTTGTTCAAACATGGCATGGGAAACAGTCTTCACATTGAATTCCTTAATTAATCATAACACAGGTTAGAGCAATATAGAACATATAAGCATAGGTCACCATAATCATCCTAACATGACAAGCATAGGTGTTTGAGATACATCATAAAGCAAAACTAAACTAAGGAAATATACCTGATCTCACCATGTATACCTGTCTCCAACTGATAAGCCCCTCTGTAACTATATGTACCATCTCCTGATCTTCTGCTCTGCTCTAATGAACCAGATCATCACCAAAAGCATTTCAATGGAATCCTGAATCTCAGTCCTGGCAAGGAAAGTCCGATGAATAAGGCTCTGGAATGGCTGAAGTTGTAAAAATCCATGCTAAAACCCCATGTAAAAAGTAGCCCGGAATAGAACAAGAGATAATTCTGCATGCTGCATCATGGAAGCCAAGCTGCAAATGTATATGTGATAACAAAGCTGATATCCAACCCAGCGACAAAAAATGGGGAAATCTGTGGAAAAAGAAACTGTGGCCCAAGACCACAATCTTTAGCTCACTTGTGATGAGAAACAAAATATTGACAGGCGAAAATCTCATGAAAAGAGGAATGGTAGGACCTTACTGGTGTTGCCTGTGCAAGGTAGAAGATGAGACGACCAACCACCTCCTGGATACCTGCAAGTTCACCTCAACCATTTGGGACCTCGAGGCGGCTCTTTTTCGGAGATCTGATTGGATAAGACGACACTCGGACAAGACGATTATTGAGTGCATCAGCAAGCCCTTCACAAACCCCATTTTGAACCAATTGTGGGATATTTTTCCCCACTTTGTGATTTGGGAAGTATGGCGAGAGCGGAATTTAAGGACCTTCCATGAGAAAATCGGCCCCGTTAGCAGAGTCTGGGACACCATCACGATCGAAATGAGAGAAACCATAAAGGTAGGAATCTAGGGAGATACGGACTGGGAGGCCAATGCAGCGAAAGCCCACATTTTACGATCATGGGGCTTGTCACGACCATCACCAGGAAAAGAACGACTAGAAGGATGCTCAATTTACTCAGATGGGGGCCTCCTCCTAAGGGCGTTTTCAAGCTTAACTTCGATGGTGCGTTGAAGGGCAATCCCGACTTGGCTGGCTATGGGTACATTGTGCGGGATAACAGAGGAAAGATGATGGGATTCGACTTCTGTTTCATTGGATGGGAGACCAACAATGTGGCCGAGATAGGACTCTTGCAAGGTATTGAAATTCTTAAGGAAAACTGCTGGACATCCATAAGCATTGAAGGGGATTTGCAGGTAGTTATCCAAATGGCATCTAAACTCCAAAATGGTACCCACAGTGCCAAGGTGGTGCATTCATGGCGACTGGAGGGAAGGTTGGAGAAACTCAAGAGGATCCTGGGCGAGGGGTTGGCCGCCAGCTTCAGTCATGTTCGCCGACAAGGGAATAAGGTGGTGGATGAGCTAGCAAACTTGGGCACGGAAACGCGTCGAGCCATCAAGGCTAAAGAGTGTGTTGTCCACTGATTGCACACCAGCAGCAGAAATCTTCCAAAAGCTGTCTCTTCACTTGAGAAAGTGGGAGAGGTGTGACCTTGGGGGCAAGCACAAAGCTAGGTACTGTCACCTACTCCTAGCTCCTCCGTTTAGGCTAACTCCTAACGAAGCCAAAGGGGGTAGTCCCTAACAAAGAGTTTTCTACGGCTCAATGTTTAAGTTAATTTTTAGATGTTTTGGATGCGGATGGATGTTGTTTAGGAGTTATTGTGATTTAAGATGATTAATGTGATGAATTGAACACAAGACAAAGCAATCCACGTTGCTATCACCGGAATTGAAAGATAGACAAATATTTGAGAGCTTCACGAAATAGATAAAGCATTCACAGATATGATTTATAATCAAACATTCGATGGACAAATGGCCGAGATTATCAGCAATGCGTAAAAGATAGGACCAGTGCCTATGGAGTCAATTTATCAGAGATGCTTCAAGTGTAAATATGATGTGAATCCCAAAAGATGCCAGTGAATGTTAGGCTTTGCAAGTGCTCTTGGTAAGTTTTAAGAGTTTTTACTTGTGATCTTTGCTTATGGTAGTTGGATGTCCTAACCGGTAATACCTTCAGTGGCTCCGTTCGAAGACATGACGGACCTGTCTGGGGTCAAAGGTAAGTGTTCAATAACTTAACTACCAATGCCCAAATTGGGTAGCCCGGCGCCCACACTTGGAATTTGCCCACATGCCTCGGTACTTATCGAACAACGTCGATGCGTTGGTTATGGGGAAAAGTTTTAGTTAAATTCCTCTTGTGGGTTTTAGAGATCCAATGCCATTTCTAAGTATTCCGATCTAAGATTGGTCGGAGCATACTCCGGCAAGGAGGGAAGGGAGTTAATTAATTAAAGGGGGGTGTGTGTGTTGAAGACTTTATTAAATTAATTAATTAAACTCTCCGACAGAAAGCACTCTTGACCTTGTCTTATGACGAAGGTTCAAGAGACTTAGCTAAACTATATGCTTGATGCAAGGATATGCAGTGGGAATGCTCTCCGATAGAGAGTGCTCTTGACTTGGATTACGCAAGTTCAAGAGACTTTCAAGATTAATTGATTAACTTATTGAACAATGAAAAGACAACTCTCCGATAGAGACCACTCTTGATCTACAAAGTGAGATTCAAGAGATTTCTACTTTAAACAGTTGAATTACTTATGAAAGATATAAAAAATTAAAAGATGAAGTAATCAACCTAATTAATGAAACAAAATGGGCTAATCTAACAATTAGTATCTACTTTGCAAAAAAAATGAAACTACTCTAAGTACTCGAAATAAATCTAAGCTAAGAACAAAAAACACTCTTCCCCAAATGGCGAAGAAAAACCAAGTATGGGAGGCCCTATCCCACTTAGCCTTGTTTTATTAATGAAGTACAAATGCCTTTGGAACTTAATCCTTGTCAGGACTTTGAGAAGTAACTTAAGTAAAAATGAAAAACTCTTATGAGTTTGTACAAAGGAGAATGACTTCTTTTTTAGCTTTGGATCCTTGTCTTTGGATCTAGTTCTGCTTGCTCTTTCTTGTTTGGTTTTGCTTTTGGTTCACCTGTGGATAAGAGCTCTAAACAAGGACTAGTGAGAGTGTTAGGAAACCAAATTTAACCTGTGATTCGAAAAGATTAAGTGGATGAGAAGACAAGTGCCTTATGAGATGAAACAGGAGATCAAAACAATGGAATGAGAACCAAAATCAAAACTTGGAAAGGATCAGGCAAGCTCACCGTTTTTTTATGTAAAATGCACGATTTTTGGCGAAACGACTTAAGGATTTTTTGCGAATTTAAAATTAAAGATATTTTAACATTTTAGGCTAATTTCCAGAATCTAGAAAATTGCAGAAAATTGCAGAAAATCAGTAAAAAAACAGCAAGTACAAAATTGCACGCTTTTCGAGAAAAAAGTCAAAAATAAAAAATAAAATAAAAATTGAAAAAATTTGAGAATTTTCTGATTTTTTAATGAATATCCAGAATTTAGAATTAATGAAAAATACAGAAAACCAGCAAGCCCAAAAAATGGAAAATTTGCACGTTTTTCGAGAAAACTCGTGCACGTTTTCCAAGGCAAAAAGAAAGATGGATTTAAAAAAGAAATGAAACTAGATCTTTAAAAATGGACCTTTAGAAAGATGGATCTAGCTTTGAAAAAGTAGATCTAAGGCTAGAAAGCCTAGATCTAACTTAGTAGAAGCCAAGCAAACTTAAAATAAAGATTTAAATGACTTAATAACTTCTACAAAAGTGGAAAAGAGGTAAGATAGAACCTTGAAAATAGAGATCCACTTGTAGCAATCAAAGTAACCAGTAGAATTTTTTTAAGTTTGTTTGGAGAAGGCAAGAAAGAACCGGAACCGCTTGCAACCCTACAAACAAAAATATAAATAATGGAACACTTGTATGGTGAAGGTATTAGATGCCAAAAGCTCATGCTAGATGCAATCCCTGAAGACACAAACACTCAATGCAGATTTGATTAGAAGCCTAAGTACTAGATTGTTAGTCTTCAATAAACATAATAATCAAATTGCAATACAAGGGTAGGGTGAAAGAGATATTACTTCACATAGGATGAAGACACAATGCCAAAAGCCCATCAAGTGAGCTCCAAAGCCTCAATATTTTATTAACAAAAGAAGCTTACAAAATCTAACAGAGTTTCTATGCCAAACTCTCCTCCCAATAGAGCTGAAAGAGCCTCTATTTAACAAATGAGAGTGCTAAAACCCTAAAACCAAAAAACCAACCCTAACCAGCTTAGCCACCTAACAAAGAGCCCAGACCTAAACCAGAGAACTGGGAGTGAGGGGATGCCTCCACCTAGGCAAGGCGCCCCCACTCCAAACCTGTACACTGAAAACAAGCCAAGGATGAGGCCACATGTGTGATGTAGGTAAGCTCATCCTTAGGTCTGGCTGGAGCCTCCGTTAGGTTTGGGAAGCCCACTGATGGTGCAAGCTTTAGTCTTCACCTCAATCAAATCACCGGACCAATGAATGCTCTCCATCTCATCTTTAGTTGGAGATGACATGTCTGCTAACTGATAATAAATTAATTGCTCTCTTAATGATGACTGAAGCTGAGTTATGATAACTCCAATCATCATAAGTGCTCCATGAGATGTCATTTAGCCTTTTATTTCACTGAATTTGGATTAATTTGGAGAGTTTTAATTTTCTCCAAAATAATCGTTTTTTAATAAAAATTCATTTTTTTACTCAAAACTGACTTTTTTGAGTAAAAAAGGCATTATGTGTCCGATTGTTGATCTGAGAGTTGATTTTGACTAGCTGGCTGATCAAGAATGATTTTTGGCTTAAGGTTAGAGCCTTCAATCACTGAATTCAGAGCCCGGATGGCTTATTTACCACGAACGGGTTTTTTCCATTTAATTAATGGAAAAATTAACCCAAAAAACTTAGGAAAAGTAATTTAAAATTTAAAATTTTAAAAAATAATTTTTTCACTGTTCGAAAAAGATTTTTTCGAAAATTTTTTATGTGTCCAGATGGCTTAGGACATGACCATGATCTATTTAAATAATGTCTAGTAGGCTTATAACACTTAGTTGGGCTCTAATAACCCCCCAAGGCCCAGAATTCAACATCGAGCATTCCAGCTTTGGAGGAAGCGGGAGAAAACCTCGTCAATTATACTCGGTTGAAGGCAAAGCATAATTGTCAGGGGCAAAAAACTCCCTGGAATACCCTATTTGAGATTCTACGTCTTAGGAGACCGAACCACTCAAAAATATCCTACTAGCACATTTTATTACAAACCACGCGGGGCCATGATCAAAATTATTCAAATAAAAAAGTAACTAGCCAATATTGGCTAGACAAGCATACGAATCAACTGATACACTGGAATCAGACTTTGAACAAGTCTGTCAACTAGCGGCTCCTCAAGTAATCCAACTAAGTGCAAAATTAGTGGATAACAGAGTGGAGTGAGGTGACTGATGAGACAGGACAGACCAGCTGCGTAAACCTCAAAACACAAGACATGCAAAATAATCATGCCACTAGCCATGCTAGACACCCGGCGAACCTGGATATTTGATTTGGGCACATGGACTGACGAATGGATGGGAGGGTGGCCATGTGAAGGGCATGCGATATTTAATGTCGCCTCAAACCAACTCCAGAATACCATCTTTTCGAGAGATTGGAAGCATGAGTGATAGCGTTGGCAAATCTGGCTTCCTGCGTGAAAGTTATTTTCCCCAAGCTACGATTTGTACTCGCGGCAGCATGGTTTGCGGTGCTGAAATGATGTATCTAATTAGGAACTTGCTATTTAGAGAGGTGGGGGGGGCGATAGTTATGAAATATCCCAAATCCCGATATTTTCTATTTCTAAGCAAAAAGGTTGATACAACTGGGCATGCAAGCTGCCATGCAAAAATCCCTATTTTATAGGAAAAATTAGGGTTAGGGTTTGTGAGATAGAATGAACACTTACCACTGATAAGCCGGTGAAACTGCTTCGGATAAAGTATGCAAGCCCCGAGAACTGGATCGGAGATGGGCAGACCTCTTCTGCTCACAGTGAACCCCCAGCAGCAAGAACCCCAGTCAGAAAAGGGTGACGCTATCAGTGAAGGAGGTGTCCGATGAAGCTGCCGATTTGCAGGACTGGTAGCCTTCCCGTGCTGGAGAGAATGCCTGATACAAGAGTGATTTCTGAGTCCCCTAGGCAGGATAGCGACTTGCTTCTCAGAGACAGCTGCTCACGCCCCTGGAATCCTGAAACTGCTGATCACTGTTCCGGATGAGCACAGATGGATCTGATAATCACCGGGTACCGGAGTATGATGCTGATGAGGAGAATGGTGCCTCAGTTTCGGAAGGAAACTGAGATCTGAAGGCCACACAGCTGATTAGGGCTTCCCGGCTGAAAACCCCCTTTTTACGGCTGCACACATGTCCCTGCAACGATCTATACCATATGCTAGATAACTGATGAATGAATGAAGAATAAGTGGTGAACCTGTATGGCTTACCCTAAATAAGACTAGGACAGATGTTTCACTGCCGAAATCCGGTAGCTGAAGACTCCGTCTCCAACCCCAACTGCTGTGCGGCACGCTGTGCTACTATCCAAGAGCTCCCAAAAATAATCATAATCAAAAGTGAAGTCTCCTTTTGCTTTATCCTTTATATTTATAATGTTCAACTACGAAAACCCTAATCTTTGACCTAATTAGGTCACTTTATCTTCTAATTTGACGTTGACTTGCATGCATGCGGATGGAGACTTAAAGAGTGCATGCATCATTAAATAATGCTGGGATGACATGCACGAAGGTGGCCTTTGGCCCCAGTGGCCCTTCTTGACCTAATGATGATGCCCTAGATCTTCTATGGATGGCATCAGTCCTTAGCTGATCCCCTAACTGTCAGTAACCGCTCGAACCCACAGGAATCACATAGGTTAGCAGTTTTGGGCCTCAAGGCCTAATTGGAAGGGGACATTACAGTCCTCCCCGCTTGAGATTGCTTGTCCTCAAGCAACTACAAACTGGGATGCTGCAATACCTGTTCACCTTCCCAGGTGGCATCCTCTGGCGATAGTTCCTTCCATTGAACCAAGTATTCTCTAATTATCCTGTTCCTGAGCTTCCTCTCTCTAGTCTGTATGATCCGTTCGGGAATCAGTATTAGCAGTCCCTCATCATCTAAAGGAGGCAATTCGGTGGATGGAGCAATGTGTTGCCCAAGGGTCTTCTTCAGATTAGATACATGGAACACATTGTGAATTTTGCTTTCCGGTGGAAGTTCTAGTTCATATGCCACCTCTCCCACTTTCCTGATTATTCTGTATGGTCCATAGAAGCAGGGTTTTAACTTCTCTGCTCCTTTCTTCTTAAGTGAGGACTGTCTGTAAGGCTGGAGCCTTAAGTACACTAAATCCCCTACCTCAAAGCTCCGCTCAATCCTATGTCTGTCGGCATACAACTTCTGTTGATTCTGGGCTGTTTGTAAATTCTCCTTCAATATTTTCAGAATGTCCTAACTGTCCTGTATCCAATCCTTAGCCTTAGGAGCCCTACTATCTCCAAATGCCAAATCTGCATAGTCCAAAGCCTCGTAACCATATAATGCCTTAAAAGGAGTCATCCTAATAGACATGTGATAGGTAGTATTGTAGCAATACTCTTTTAGGTGTAGCCATTTGATCCAGGTTCGTTGCTGCCCTACTACATAGTTCCTTAAATACCCTTCAATCCACTTGTTGACTATTTTTGTTTGCCCGTCACTCTGAGGATGATAACTCGTACTAGTAGCCAGTTCGGTCCCCACCAATCTGAACAGCTCCTGCCAGAAGGCACCCGTGAATCTGCTATCTCGATCACTGACAATGGTCTTAGGTAACCCATGTAACTTGAAGACCTCCCTAAAGAATAACTCAGCTACTTGAGCTGCCGAGTAGTTTGATGATATCGAGAAGAAATGTGCAAACTTGGTCAGTCTGTCAACTACTACATATAAACAATCTCGCCCTTGGACCTTGGGCAAGCCTGAAATAAAGTCCATGGAGATGCTCTCCCACTTCTGTTCTAGAATTGGCAGTGGCTGGAGTAACCCTGCTGGATGGGTGTTCTCAATCTTGTTCTGCTGACAGATGCTACATTCCCGGACATGCTGCATAATCTCCCCCTTGAGGCCCTTCCATGAGAACCTCTCTCTGATCTGCCTGTAGGTCTTTAGGAAACCTTGATGCCCTGATAAAGGAGAATCGTGGGCTGCCTGAATGATCTTTTTCCTCAATGTGGATTCTGGAACGAGGTTTATCCTGTCTTTGTAATAAATGATATCATCCACAACCCTGTACCTATCATCCTGAATTTGCCCGTCCAATAATTCGGAAGCGAATTTATTTTTGGAGTATTCCACTAAGAGAAGTGCCCTCCAATCCGTGGATATACTACTGAGAGATAATGGGGCTGGACGCCTGGATAATGCATCAGCTACTACATTAGTCTTACCTTTCACATATTCGATCTCGAAATCATAGGCTTGTACCTTGCTGACCCATTTCTGCTGTCGCTCATTCAGTTCCTTCTGCTCCAGGAAATACTTGAGGCTGTTATGATCGGTTTTGATTTTGAACTTACTGCCCACCAGGTACTGTCTGAATTTTGTGAGAGCATGCAAGATGGCCAGCATCTCCTTGTCATATATGGAGTAATGGCGCTCGTAGTTCTTCAGTTTACGGCTCTCAAATGCAATAGGATGATGATTCTGCATCAACACTGCTCCTAACCCTTCCCCTAAGGCATCACATTCTACCACAAAAGGTTGTGAGAAGTCTAGTAATGCTAGAACTGGACAAGAACTCATAAAAACCTTCATCTCCTCGAAAGTTTTCTGTGCCAAGTCTGTCCAAGTGAACGCTCCTTTCTTGGTGAGATCTGTGAGGGGTGCTGCAAATTGGGAGAATCCCTTAACGTACCGACGGTAATAAGTGCACAGACCTAGGAACCCTCTCAACTCTGTAACTGTTTTTGGTGCAGGCCAATCTCTGATAGCTCGGATTTTCTCCATGTCAACCTGTACTCCTTCTGCATTGATTGCGTGTCCTAAGTATAGCATTTCCTTCATGCCAAACTCACACTTGGACATTTTTGCATATAGCGAATGCTCTTCTAAAATACTCAATGTTTCGTCCAGGTGTTTCAGATGTTCTTCCCAAGTTTTGCTGTAAATCAGGATATCATCAAAGAATACAAGCAAAAACTTACGTAGCTGTGCTCTAAAGGTGTGGTTCATGCATGACTGGAAAGTGGCCAGAGCATTGGTAAGTCCGAAGGGCATGACCAAAAACTCATAGTGACCATAATGACATCAGAAAGCTGTTTTGGAGATGTCCTGGTCCCTTACCCTGATCTGATGGTATCCCGAGCGAAGATCGATCTTGGAGAAGTATTGAGCTCCCCGAAGCTCATCCATGAGTTTGTCAATTCTGGGAATTGGATACCTGTTCTTAATGGTCTTTTTGTTAAGTGCTCGATAATCGATGCACATTCGCAGTGTACCATCCTTCTTCTTGACCAGTACTACTGAGGATGCAAAGGGGCTAGAACTGGGCCGAATATATCCAAGCTCCAATAATTCTTTGATGGTTTTCTCAATCTCATCCTTGTACCTTTTGGGATGCCGGTAATGAGTGGTCATGACCGCTTGTGTTCCCTCCTCTAGCTCGATGATGTGTTCAAAACCTCGGTCTGGTGGTCTACCTGATGGAAGGTCCCGAAAAACCTTTTCATGTTTCTGTAGCAAGGCTTGAATGTCACTTGGGTGTTGTGTGCTGGTCTCTAAGGGTTTCCTGAAGGTGACCAAACATTCTGCAGCCCATTCTATATCATCCTGTCGGAGCACTGCCTCCATTCTCTGTGATGAGACCGATTTTGGGGGATAAGTGTTCATGCCCCTCAAAACTACCCTTTTGCCATCTGGCCCCTGGAACTCCATTTGCATTGCCCTGTAGTCTGTAGTGTATTTCCCTATAGAATAAAGCCACTGAACACCCAATACCACATGAGTATCTGCTACATCCACTACATAGAAAGAGTCTGTCATCTGATAGTTACCTAAGGCAACATTCAGTTTTGGGATCCAGTAGTTGCACTCCATGCTGGAGTTCCCGGCTACTGCTACAGTGAATCCTTCGAACTTCTCGGTCTGAATACCTCTCTTGGCTACCCAAGCGGAGTCAATGAAATTGTGGGTGGCTCCCCCATCAATCAATACTCCTACTCTGTGACCTTTTACTACTCCCCTGACCCTGAGAGTATGGACTCTTGGTACTCCAGCTAATGTAGCAATGACTCCCTCTGGTGTATCACCCTGGTGTGAATCATCTTCTGTGGCCTCCTGCTCATCGTCGTCCTCATCACTGTTTGAGTACACCTCAATGTAGTGAGCCTTCGCCTTCCCTGCACACCTGTGTCCTGGTACCCATGGTTCCTGACAGGTGAAGCATAGCTTCTTCCTTCTCAAGTCTTTCCTAGTGTCCTCATCTAACCAAGTTTTCTTGGGCCCGTCCTGTTGGAAAGGTTTCCTGTCCTTGTCCCTAACAGGAAAATTGGTTTTTAGTGGGAATTTGTTTTTGGGGACTGAATCCTGAAGATCTCTTGCTCTGCTAATGGCATCCTGCAGAGTGATGGGTTTGTAGGCTTTTACCCATCCCCGTAGTGGCTTTGTGAGGGCCTCAGTGAATAACATGGTCAATCTGCTTTCTGACACATCTGTTACCATAACGACTAGCCTCTGAAAATCTGAAATGAAAGCTTCTGCCCTACCGGTCTGCTTGAGTTGAGCCAACTCCCTGAAATGTATCTCTGAATCCTTCCTATCAAACCTCTCTATGAGCTTCTGAGTGAACTCACCGTAGGAATGTATGGTGTTGTGACCCAATGTCACCAATCCGTGGTACCACCATTCGTGAGCTTCTCCGTCTAGGTGAAGCGTAGCCAATTTAATGGCGTCTGTCTCTGTCATGGGGTTGAGTTGGAAATAGGTATCCAACTTCTGAACCCATATCCTCGCTGATCCTCCGCGATTCCCATCAAAGTTTGGGATGGTCAACCTGCCCAAGGTCTTCTGCAACTCATAGTTGTGATTGAAACCCTTGTTGAAATTCCTGGGCCTGTTCCTGCTCTTCATGTTGCAAAAATCTGAAAAAGACATGGCAGCATGAAACTCATCCCCTAAGTCTCTATACTCCTATAGAAAAGCCCCAAAAGGCTTGCTAGGTTCTACCTGCATGACCGGGCCCCCTACTGTATCTGCCAAGAAGTGAGGCATGGTAGGCCTAATAGAAGGTCTACTGTATATATGTGGAGTATTCTGAATGTTAGTGTACGCTACCTTTCCACTACTACTCGTAGATCCCCGATCTACTGGTGAGGGAGGTGTACTGTTGAGACCTGTTTCTGGTTTCGCTGATAATCTATTGATTGCATTGAGGACATCTTTTTGTCCTTTGGCTAAGTCTTAAAATGCAGACACCAAGCTGCGAAACTCCATTCGATCCTCTTCTTCTCCCGTTCCTTTTCCCCTATCCGAATGTATACCTGTTTGTTCCATGTCTGAGTTGGTATCTTCTAGTTGGATATCTTCAAATTCTTCTATGTATCTACTCTTCCTCCTATAGGTTACAAAAGGATCTCCTTCTGTATTCATCTACTTTTCATTTCCTAAGCCCACAGCTGGCCAAGAAAACAGCTCTGATACCACTGAAATATCCCAAATCCCGATATTTTCTATTTCTAAGCAAAAAGGCTGATACAACTGGGCATGCAAACTGCCATGCAAAAATCCCTATTTTATAGGAAAAATTAGGGTTAGGGTTTGTGAGATAGAATGAACACTTACCACTGATAAGCCGTTGAAACTGCTTCGGATAAAGTATGCAAGCCCCGAGAACTGGATCGGAGATGAGCAGACCTCTTCTGCTCATAGTGAACCCCCAGCAGCAAGAACCCCAGTCAAAAAAGGGTGACGCTATCAGTGAAGGAGGTGTCCGATGAAGCTGTCGATTTGCAGGACTAGTAGCCTTCCCGTGTCGGAGAGAATGCCTGATACAAGAGTGATTTCTGAGTCCCCTAGGAAGGATAGCGCCTTGCTTCTCAGAGACAGCTGCTCACGCCCCTGGAATCCTGAAACTGCTGATAACTGTTCCGGATGAGCACGGATGGATCTGATAATCACCGAGTACCGGAGTATGATGCTGATGAGGAGAATGGTGCCTGAGTTTCGAAAGGAAACTGAGATCTGAAGGCCCCACAGCTGATTAGGGCTTCCCGACTGAAAAACCCCCTTTTACGGCTGCACACGTGTCCCTGCAACGATCTATACCATATGCTAGATAACTGATGAATGAATGAAGAACAAGTGGTGAACCTGTATGGCTTACCCTGAATAAGACTAGGACAGATGTTTCACTGCCGAAATCCCGTTAGCTGAAGACTCCGTCTCCAACCCCAACTGCTGTGCGGCACGCTGTGCTGCTATCCAAGAGCTCCCAAAAATAATCATAATCAAAAGTGAAGTCTCCTTTTGCTTTATCCTTTATTTATAATGTTCAACTTCGAAAACCCTAATCTTTGACCTAATTAGGTCACTTTATCTTCTAATTTGACGTTGACTTGCATGCATGCGGATGGAGACTTAAAGAGTGCATGCATCATTAAATAATGCTGGGATGACATGCACGAAGGTGGCCTTTGGCCCCAGTGGCCCTTCTTGATCTAATGATGATGCCCTAGATCTTCTATGGATGGTATCAGTCCTTAGCTGATCCCCTAGCTGTCAGTAACCGCTCGAACCCACAGGAATCACATAGGTTAGCGGTTTTGGGCCTCAAGGCCTAATTGGAAGGGGACATTACAAGTTACTACACAAGCCATCTGTATAATGTTGTTTCTATAACAAAAGTTTTCGGAAAGAGGAAGGTGCGATATCCCCTGAAGGTTTTGTGCAAGTGGGGTGACGAGATCATGGACGATCGGAAAGGGAAGGGGAAGCGCCCGTTCAACCAAGAGGAGTCTGGAAGGGGCTCTCGAGCCCAACGTTAAGCTTTGTGGGAGGCCAGGATGTAGGAGCTTGAGCTCCCCAGTGAAATTCAACAGAGAGTCAATGACTCGGAGAAATGTCTCTAGGATGAGTTTGACAGAGAGGTTCTCCAGGAAGAATGTCGGAAGGCAAAAGAGTGGATCCTAGACCCTGGGCACTTTGTCGGTAAGGCTAGTCTGTATGAGAAGACAGTGGCCCTATTTTGGGTCATGAAAAATCTCATCAGACAAGCCGCATGGGATAAGGAAGCAACAGAGGAAGCGGTTGGGCATATGGAGCAGTGGCAAGCAGCATTAACCGCAGATATCAACCAGCTGAACATTAAGGTGGACATGCTCCTGAAGAGGCTTGAGGTGCTAGTTCCTCCAGCTCCGCCTCGTGTAACACTCCCGAAATCCACGGAGGAGAGCTCTCGCCAAGATGAAATTTCAGATCTTCTTTATATCCTGCTCTGAGTGGTCAAGTGCGATGGCTCCCTGGTATGCTATGGATCAGCATTGGCATGCATGCATTTTCAGAATGGATGTAAAACTATTTTTAGCAGTCTATAGGCGTCGCCCTACAATTGTCAGGAAGGCTTTCTTGAAATTGTTAGAAAAGCGGTAATGCGTGTTTTTAGAGACTTTTTGCATCTCAGTCCTATGGAGACTGCTAGTGTAAGGGTGTTATGGGTGACTTTTTGGTCAAGCTATCTGTGGGAAGGGCTGAGTAAAGGTCGTTTTTTTTATGGTCCAAATTGAAAGATTCGAGTTGTAATTTTATATTTTACTGTTAATGTTGAATTTTCTATAGAAATTGTTTAGATAATATCTTTAAAACAATTAGCCAGTAGAAGATCACTGAAAGAACAACATGCACAAAAACATAAGAACACAAGAACACAAAGATTTTCCTCGAGGAAACCACATAAGAGAAAACCCCGCAAAACTTCCTCAGTATAGAACTCAACCAGTGCAGTGTAAAACTCAGACAACAGCTTCCTCCTCCTTTCTGGTGCGCTACCACTTCTCTCTCTTGCTAAGAACAACTTGAGTGACAGAGTACAATTGAAGGGAGGCGCCTCCTATTTATATTCTTCTGTTGACTTGACCTCTAACTTAGTAGGGCCGACTTCACTAGCTGTCAGGGCCGACTTGTCCAACTAGACATTACAAATAGCAATTATTATAATGACACTTGGGTACTAATGACCCAACTTACATCCGGAGATCTACATTGCTTCTTTTAATGACTTTGACAAGACCAAACTCATCTCCCTAAGGAGGAATACAATACTACTTGGAATATCTTCCAAAGTTACAATAAATTAACACTCCCTCTTAACTAGGAAGGTATTCAACATCTGCTACTACAACTGTACAACTGTCTGGTGAGACTCTATATGTCATAGGAAGTTTTGGAACATTTGTCTAACATCTTCATCGTCGATCTCAGTTGGAACATCTTCTGTATCTTCTTCTCGTAATCTTTGTCTTTCGTACATTCTCAAACATCTTCTATTTTCCTTTGCCATCTTCTGGATCTTCTTCTTGTAATCTTCATCTTTCGTACATTCTCGAACATCTTCTATTTGTCTTTTCCATCTTCTAGATCTTCTTCTTGTAGTCTTTCTCTTTCGTACAATTTCGATCATCTTTTAATTGTCTTCTACTTGAATCAACTTCTGGACCTTCTTCTGTAACATCAGTATGTGAATACTGAATCTTCTTCTTGCCACATCAGTATGTGAGTACTGAATCATCTTCTGTCACATCAGTATGTGAATATTGAATCTTCTTTGTTTCTATTATCTTCAATATATGTGTAAGGATATTGACAACATCAACAATCATCATCAGCTTGTTAGTGCTAAAGACTCAACCATAAGTCATGCTAGAGCATTATCTGCATAGTCAGCATAGAGATGCTAGAACATCAACATCATCATCACTATATGAATACCGAAGTAATATGTAACTATAATCATCATTGTATCATTACTGATATGGACTCAATCAATCATTGATCAAGAAGCAAACAGACATAATAATAACAGTATAATTATTGACAACAGTCATCATATCAAACGATCATCAAGCATGACATCAATCATCAACATCTTAGTAGTATGTCAATACTGCATCAATCATCAAGCCTTTCAGTAATCAACAACAACAGTATAGCAATACTGTAACAACCATCAAGCATCTCACTAGTCATCAACAATCAGTATAGCAATACTGAAACATCTATCAAGCTTTTCAGCAGTCAACAACAATCAACAGTATAGCAATACTGTAACAACCATCAAGCATCTCATCAGTCATCAACAATCAGTATAACAATACTGAAACATCTATCAAGCTTTTCAGCAGTCATCAACAGTCAACAGTATAGCAATACTGAGGATACATCTTTCCCTTCATCTTCTTCAAAGCAGCATCACGATGAGTTATCTGGTAGATCCATCCGAGAATTTTGTCTAACTTACTAACTCTTTCGAGCCAAACAAGCCTAGTTAGACAAATAGATCTCCCTAGGGACCAAACAAGCCTTTTCTGGCTTACTAACCCTTTCGGGCCAAACAAGCCTAGCCAGACATACTAATCCCCCTATGATCGATAGGTCTTTAGTCTGGCTTACTAACCCTTTCGGGCCAAACAAGCCTAGCCAGATGAACCCTCCCCTAGACTGGCCTACTCACCACTGCATCCAACATCTGCTGTCACTCCCTCTTTCGGACCAGACCAAGCTTGTCTCGAAAGTATTCAAACTTTACATGAGCCAGAGGCTTAGTCAACACATCTGCTACTTGTTCCTCAGTGGGAACATACTTGAGCTTTACAGCTCCCTTCTGCACTATATCCCATATGAAATGATATTTGATCTCAATGTCTTTCAACTTATCATGAAATACTGGATTCTCTGTCATCTTGATACAACTCTGATTATCACAAAGGATATCGGTGGCATCTACCTCTGCATCGAATAATCCTGACAACATCTTTCGAAGCCATATTGCTTCACTGCAGGCTGAACATGCTGCAATGTATTCTGCCTCTGTTGTACTAAGTGCAATACTTGTCAGCTTTCCACCGAACCAAGAGATCATGCCAGATCCCAAACTAAAACAGCATCCTGATGTACTTTTCCTATCTTTGGCACTTTCGCCCCAATCTAAGTCTGCATATCCATGCAATTTGATCTCTCCACTGGATGTATATCTGAGCCAATAATCTAAAGTTCCCTTTAGATACCTCATCACATGTTTTGCACCAATTAGATGAATGTGTTTAGGATTCACCATGTACTGACTTAAGGTGTTTACTGCAAAACATATATCTGGTCTAGTATTGGTGAGGTACATCAACGAACCAACGATCTGTCTATATAGTGTGGCATCAACAACTTCTGAGGTGTCATCATTCAATAGCTTCAAACTAGTAGTCATTAGAGTGGTCATAGCTTTATAATCTAACTTTCCAAATCTTTTCAAGATTTCAACAGTATACTTTCCTTCATTTAGAAAAATCTCATCTGAATGTTGCCATACTTCAAGACCTAGAAAGTAGTGCATCATTTCAAGGCCTTTAATTTCGAATTCTACAGCAAGCCTCTTCTTACATTCGATAATTGTCTTATCTTCTCCCGTCAAAAACACATCATCTACATATAGTAACAAAATTAAAACTCCATCTTCATCAACCTTGTAGTAAAGGTTGGAGTCTGCTTTACTCTTAGTAAAGCCTAAGCTCATTAGGAATCCATCGATCCTTCCACACTATGCTCTGGGTGCTTGCTTTAATCCATACAATGCTTTCTTTAATTGACATATGTGAGTATTCTGATCATTTATCTCGAATCCTTTCGGTTGTTCAATATAAACTTCTTCTTCAATCACTCCATTTAGGAATGTCGTGTTTACGTCCATTTGATGTAGCTTCCATTTCATGTTGGAGGCCAAAGCAAGAACAGTTCTTATAGAGGTGTATCTCGCTACTGGGGCAAAAGCCTCTTCATAATCAATTCCCTCTTTCTGAAAGAATCCTCAGACTACAAATCTGGCCTTATATTTTTCTATACTTCCATCTGCTGAGTGTTTGGTTTTGAATATCCATTTAGAGGACACCACTGACTTGTCCTTTTGTCTAGGTACTATTTCCCACACATCATTCTTCATAATAGATTGGTATTCTTCGACCATTGCATCAGCCCACTCCTGTTGTTTTATTGCTTCTTCAAAACAAGTTGGTTCTTTATCAACTAGATCACTCATCAAAGCCATGTAGCTGGGGTATGATTTTGGCTTCTTTCTTTCTCGGATGGTTCCTTCGGGAGCACCAAGTCTTTTTGCTTCTTCAATTGCTTCACGAGCCCAAGAAGGTTTTCTCTTTCGAGAAATCAGTTCACTTGGTAAATCTTCAGGTAGCTGAGGTTCAGTCATATCATGTTCTTCAAGTATCGGGTCTTCTTCTTCAACTCTAACTTCTTTAGAACTTTCAATAGTTTTGGGAGTTTCATGCTCCTCTTCATCTTCCTTGTCTTTTCTTGATTTCTTGAAAGTTGAATCTTCATCAAATGTAACATCTCTGCTAAGTTCAATTTGACGATACCAGGGATATATATTCGGTAGGCTTTTAACTGTTCACTATATCCTACAAACAATCATTTCTTTCCTAAAGGATCTAACTTTGATCTTTTCTCCTTGGGAATATGAATGTATACAGGACAACCAAAAATCTTTAGATGACTTACCTCTGGTCTTTCACCGAAAAACATTTCTTCTGGAGTTTTATTCCCAAGAGCACTGTGAGAGATTCGATTCTAAACATATACTGTTGTCCTTGCTGCTTCCGCCCATAGGTACATTGGGAGATCTTGATCATGTATCATAGTATTCACAGCTTCCATAATGGATCTGTTCTTTCTTTCTGCCACACCATTTTGTTGTGGATTGTAGGAAATGGTGAGCTCGCTCTTAATTCCGGCCTCTTTACAGAAATCATTGAATTCATTTGAAGTAAACTCTCCTCCATTGTCTGATTTTAGAATCTTGATTTTCTTTTCTGAGAGGTTTTCTACTAGGGCTTTAAACTCTTTGAATCTTTCAAACACTTCATCTTTCTTTTTCAAGAAGTATATCCAAGTCTTTCTGGAGTAGTCATCAATGAAGGAGGCATAGTAAGAGTACCCACTTAATGAAGTGGTTTGCATTGGCCCACAGATATCTGAGTGAATAATATCTAGGATCCCTTTTGCCTTACTATTGCTTTTCGGAAAGGGATTCTTAGTATTCTTCCATTGTGCACATCCTTTGCACACTCCTTCATGTTTTACCTGAATTTCTGGTAAACCACTTACCACCTTGTTTACAATTGGAATAGCCTTGTAGTGAACATGAGCAAGCCTTTTGTGCCATAGCTCACTTGGATTGATGGTACTGGTTGTTAATGCAGAATCTGTAAGTCCCTTTAGTTTTGTAGAGACCTCCTTCTTCAACTCCAATCTCTACTGCATCATCGATAGTTTTTCCTTTGGTCCACATGAGAACTTTTCCATCTATAAAGGCAACTCTGAAGCCTTTCTTGTCCAACGCTGAAATGGAGAGAAGATTCTTCTTTAGCCCTGGGACATATAGGACATCCTTCATCTTCATAGGCTTTCTGGAATCCAATTTATAAGATGCTTCTCCTATCCCTTTAATTGGATATTGGGAATCATCTCCAAGCATTACTTTGTGTAGAGATTCCTTTTGTTCAAGGCATGAGAGTGACTCCTTAAAACCAATCATGTGCTTGGAGGCACCACTATCAATCAGCTAGATATCATTTCCTGGTGAGACTGATCTAGTTAGGGCAGAGATCAAAACATACTCTTCACTGGCATCTTCATTCTTCTTTGTTTCCTATTCTTCTTCTCGATCATTGTCTTCAGCGGCATGTGCTTGAAACCTTCTCATCTTCTTGAGTCTTTTTAGATTTCATGGGACAGTTAATTACAATGTGTCCTAACTTGTGACAGTTGAAGCATTCAAAGCTTGAGAAATCTCTCTTGGGTCTTATAAACCCTCGAGTCTTAGAAGGATGGTCATGACTCTTTCTTTTGCCTTTGGTATGGACAGTTAAGGCTTGATCCTCATTGTCATTAGCTTTTCTTCTTTGGATGCTATCCTCTCTTCTTCTTGGACACATTCTTCCCATAACTTCCGGAATTTGGTTAGTTTCCTCCTTGAACAAATTCCTCGGATGAAAGTTTCCCAATCTCTTGGAAGGCCATTCAAGGTTGTCATTACAACTTCTGCTTCTTCCACCATGTCACCGATGACTTCTAATCGATCCTTGATTTGAGCTACTCTTGTAAAGTAAGATTGCATAGTCTCTGACTTCTGAGCTCTTACACTTTTGAGTTGATTCCTCAGGGTCATCTTTCTATTAATGTTCCTTCCTTCAAATAGACTTGATAGGGCATCAAACATTTCTTTTGGAGTGTCCATGGATGATACCTGAAGGATCAGGTTATCTTTGATTGAATCAGCTATGATTCTTTTAGCTATGATCATATCCTTCTTGTGCTTGGTTTTAGCTTCAGCTTCCTCTGGTTCTTTCACTGCCTCTTTCACAAATTGATTTAGATCATTCTCTTGGAGGATGAGCATGATTCTGTACTTCCATGCTCTAAAGTTCTCAGCCCCTTCAAGCATTTCATCTAGCTTGGTATTCTTTGTCATCTTTAAGAAACTGAGAACCTCAAATGGAAATAGATAGAAGAATACTTACTTGCAGAAAACAGCACCTGATTCTGAGGTTCTAGGGTTTGGAGTAGAAACCCTAATTTTGCAGTTGGGATCACAGGTGGAGTTGAATGGTGGAAAAGATGTGCCCTCGTGAGGCGAGGTAGACTGTATCTTCCTTTTTTCTGAGATTGAGGATGAAACCCTGGAAAACTGAAACCCTAGTTTGTCCCGGCAGCGGTAACAAGTCCAAAATTGAAAATTCTTGGATTTCAACTCTCTCACCACAAAAAGATGCGCCCTTCAGAGGCAAGTTGGAGGAGCCCTCTTTTCTGGTTGATATGTCGAGGGATTTGTTAAGAACAACAAACCCTAGTTGTGCAGTGTCTCCTTTCAGGGTGGCTCTGATACCACATTGAATTTTCTATAGAAATTGTTTAGATAATATCTTTAAAACAATTAGCCACTAGAAGATCACTGAAAGAACAACATGCACAAAAACATAAGAACACAAGAACACAGAGATTTTCCTCGGGGAAACCACAAGGGAGAAAACCCCACAAAACTTCCTCAGTATAGAACTCAACCAGTGCAGTGTAAAACTCAGACAATAGCTTCCTCCTCCTTTCTGGTGCGCTACCACTTCTCTCTCTTGCTAAGAACAGCTTGAATGAGTGAGTACAATTGAAGGGAAGTGCCTCTTATTTATATTCTTCTGTTGACTTGACCTCTAACTTAGTGGGGCCGACTTCACTAGCTATCAAATAGCATTTATTATAATGACACTTGGGTACTAATGACCTGACCTACATCCGGAAATTTACATTGCTTCTTTTAATGACTTTGACAAGACCAAACTCATCTCCCTAAGGAGGAATACAATACTACTTGGAATATCTTCCGAAATTGCAATAAATTAACAGTTAATATATTGAAAGACATCTTACTTACAAAAAAACATTGTTACAACTTATATATTTCATTTTGACATTTTGATTATATATATATATATATATATATATATATGTATGTGTGTGTGGGACTGATGCACTTTAGTTTTGTGTCGAACTCGAGATTATGGTCCTCTCGCACTCTTTTTTATTGAAGATCAAACAAGCACATGTCCCGCAATTGGAGACAGATGTTATCCACAAAGTTGCACTTAGGGAATTTCCAATGATTCACCGAAGTCATGGACATGCCTTTGTTCATCATCAATGCTCAAAATCTCCATGGTTACATCAGGACCAATTGTGGTCCCTTTTTTAATAAGTTGCATATTCATACCCATTGGGGATGTTGTAATAAAGTGTGCTGGCATGTTGGAATAATGTAACAGACTTGGCTTTCCTAGGACCTAGACATTGAATTAGTTATTCCAGGGTGTTTTTCCCTTGTTAATTATGCGCTGCTAAATAAGCTAAATAAGCTGTGTATAATTTTCTAGTTTTTCACCTGCTCCTCCAAAGCTGGAATGGTTGATTGGATGTTTGGGCCTTAGGATGTTATTAACATCTATGGCTCAATGTATATAAACATGCTAGACACTATTTTGAGTCATTATGAACATTGCACTAGGTCCCCCTTAGGTTTTTTTAATTTTCGAGAAAATTAATTTTTCCCATAAACTTAAGCTATTTTTTATTAGTTTAATTCCGAAAATTCAAGTTGTAATAAAAGTGTGGTCTAGGGACAAGATTTGCCATGGGGGTGCTTGTTTTCATATTAAGAGCACCCTCTTTACCCCAAAACCCACTTTTCCTGTGTCTTAAGCAATTAACTTATCACTTATGACAATTTCTCTCGAAAAAACAAAAAAAGATGTCAAAAAATACCAAAAAATACATAAAAAGATAAAATCCAAAAATCAAGGAAACACGTTGAAACATGTTGGGAATGGTGGCAATCTCCTCTTGAGTTCAAGGCGAGCTTATCTAGAGCTTAAGGCGTCAATTTTGGAGATGATTTGAGAGGTGGCGAGTAACTTGGAGTTAAGGATTGCGCCCCTCCTCCTTGGCTCACGTCTTGCATGTGTCACTTGATGGATGGATTGCTAAGGCATGTAGATGAGGGTGCATCTCCTTTTGGAGATGTGGCACCTCCCTATGGAGTTTAACTCCAACATATACCCCAACCATCTCATCAAACTCAAGTGTAACATGCCTTCTCTGCCAGTGAAAAATGCGCCCCCCTGGGCCTGGAAACCCTATTTAAGCGAGGTCTGTCTCTTCCATTTGGATGGATGCAAGGAACCTCTACTCTGGTAATGCTTTGCAATTGTTTATCTTTTTGAATAAAGTGAAGACTTTGGAGGTCCATATTGTGCAAGATCCTTTTCATGGTGAATGTTTGAGCTTCATGAAGTGATATTAACTTAGTTGTGCTTCTTCATATACAAATTGTGGATATTATTTCCAGCTTAAGAAGGCTATCTTTTAGTTCATAGACTAGGAATTTTAGGTTTTCAATTTGCTTGCTTGTGTTTAAATATCTAAGATTTGAAGGTAGCAAACTATAGTCGATAATACTAATACTCTTTTTGTCTTATTTAAAATATCACACATGATTTGATCATTTTTGCTTGAAGTTGTGTAGCTTTGCAGATCACCACAAGTGAAGGGGAACTTGGAGCTCAACTGCTTCATCTTTCTCTTATTCTTTGAGATCTAATGTTTCTTGTGTTGTAGGAACTCTCCATTCAATCTTGGGCTTGTTGAGTCTTTCCCATAGTGGAAAAAATCTGCGATTATTCGGCGATGTCCCGAAAAATCGCAATTTTTTCTGGTTGCCGATTTTTCGGCCGAAAAAATCGCGATTTTTCAAAAAATCAGACATCGGGAAAAATCGGGAAAAAAACAGGAAAGATAGGGAAAAATCAGGAAAAATCGGCAAATAGGGGGGAAAATCGGTAAGCAAATTTTGACCCTATTAAAGTACAAAATTTGCATTTTTTAATGCTTGCCGCGGTTTGCCGATTTTTTCGCCGATGTTGTCGAGAAGATGTTTTCTGGACCCTCACCGATTTTTTCCACTGTGGTCTTTCCTTTCCATCTTCTTAAAACTTAAAAGAAAAAACATTTCCTTTTGTTACCTTTTAAACAAGCAGATTTATTTTGAAAGTTTAATTGATCATCTCTTGTTGCAAGCTAGGAAGATCTAAACAGCTTCATTTTTATCATATCTAAAACTTAGATCTAAACCTAGTTTACTAATACTTGAAGTCTAACTTTTTCCAATATTTTGCAAGCATTAGTTCATGTATTTTTATTGTATCTTTGGACTAATCCACTAATCCAATAAATTATTAGTTTGCTGGATTTTTTTTCTTTTATTTACAAATAAGCAGAAGGAATTGAGGGATTTTTGTAGCTTTTGAGCCTTTCAAGAGGATCTAATCCAAATCTATTCCCTTCTCTCCTTCTTCTAAAAACTATTGTAAGCATTTGAATCCAATTTTAAGGATCAAAGGCACTTCCCCTTCTTTAAAAGGAAGGGAATACGAATTGATAAAGAGCATGTGGGATTACATGTAAATTTTCTCAAAGGTCTCCACTCGCTCTAAGAAGTTCACATATTCAATACGACCACAATATTCACTAATCCCAGAAGAAATGCACTTCTATCAAAATTAGAATAAGCAGCACATGAACATCCATATAACTCATAAACAGCCAGCAATCACAAATATTACTCATAGTTTATCCTGAAAACCCCTGTGGGGAAAACCAGCTACGTAGGGGCTTTATTCCTTCTCGATCCCAAAGCAAAATATAATATAGAAGAAGAAGTACAATATGAGTTATAGAAACAACTGATGAACATGAAGGGCCAAAGCCCTAATCTATAGCAGTTGCAACTGCTGCGCTTGGCTAATGCGCAACCAACAGTAAACCCTCACACTGAAACTCTCAACTCAAGCACTGCCAATCACTAGATACTGTACTCTCTGTCCAAACTCAGAAGGATGCTTCCTCAGCTCTTTTGCTCTGCTTTGCTCTGCTCCGGAAGAACAATTGCGTCCTCAATCACTAAAAACATCCCACAACAGTATAGCTATGTCCCTCCTCAGAGACACGTCTCAGCTAATCTACCCTCAGTCTAACTCTGATTAAAACTTGATGGCCTCTCCTCGGTCACTATTGAAGGGCCCTTAGCTCTTTGGGCACTCTCAGCTTCCCATACATGTGCAACAGTACTCTCATGTCCCACACGTGTGCAGCAGTACTCTCACGTCCCACACGTGTGACGTGTTGCTGCTGCTGTTGCTCATGTCCTCCTCACCAGCTACTCACGTTGATGTTGCTATTGTTGCTCTTCAGTCTTAGAAGAACCTCAGTGAAACGTCTCTCTCACTATGCTAATGAAAGAACTCTTCAGTCTCTGAAGATCTATCATCTCACTGCCCTCAGGAATGCGTCCCTAGCTGTCTCAAATGGTTTGCCCTCCTTGGCCAACTAATGCTCTCAGCTGCTCTAATCTCCTGATACTCACAAAAGATGAGAATGCATGCATGCACTTTTACATGTAATTGGCAAAAGTGACTTAACTCACTGCATGTGTCTGTTGTTGGATCCATGACACTTGGCAGAGTGCATCTCACACTCTACCTTCCTGCCTATATTGATAAATGTGCTTCCATGCTAGGCAGACCACATGAAGGACATCCTCAGTTACCCCAAAACTCAACATTATAGCTACCATACCCTCCTTCCCCCACTTGGGGGAAGCATGTATCTGTCCTTCTTTGTTTGCTTTATACCTGCACAGTTTTAGATTAACTTTTCTTTGTCGTAAATAAGGTAGATCAATAAATTTCTTTGCTTTAGTTTCTTTTCTTTTTTTCAAAAACGGATGCTAACCCAGCACTGCTCTACCAAAGTACCTGTAATATTCCTAAAAATGACATGCATGCAAACCCTAAAAGTGAGATGCATGTG
Source organism: Pseudotsuga menziesii (assembly GCA_001517045.1). Lineage (NCBI taxonomy): Eukaryota > Viridiplantae > Streptophyta > Pinopsida > Pinales > Pinaceae > Pseudotsuga > Pseudotsuga menziesii. The sequence goes on along the minus strand of LPNX010078537.1, from coordinate 115,271 downwards.
AACCCTAAAAATGACATGCATGCCATCCCAGCATTATTTTAATGATGCATGCACTATTTAAGTCTCCCTCTACATGCATGCAAGTCAACGGCAAATTAGAAGATAAAGTGACTTGCATGCAAGTCAACGGCAAATTAGAAGATAAAGTGACCTAATTAGGTCAAAAGATTAGGGTTTTGCGCAGTTGAACTTTATAAATAGAGGAGAAAGCAAGAGGAGACTTCACTTTGGATTATTATTATTTTGGGAGCTCTTGGATAGCAGCACAGCGTGCAGCACAGCAGTTGGGGTTGGAGACGGAGTCTTCAGCTAACAGGATTTCGGCAGTGAAACATCTGTCCTAGTCTTATTCCGGGTAAGCCACACAGGTTCACCACTTGTTCTTCATTCATTCATCAGTTATCTAGTACATGGTATAGATCGTTGCAGGGACATGTGTGCAGCCGTAAGAGGGGGTTTTCAGCCAGAAAGCCCTAATCAGCTGTTGGGCCCTCAGATCTCAGTTTCCTTCCGAAACTTAGGCATCATTATCAGCAGACGGACAAGCTCAGAAAGTTTCAGCCCGAACGAACCTCTCCTCTTACAAAAACGTCACCTTCAGTCTAGAGGGTTTTCACGGTGCTGTGGGGCGGTGACACGAAAGGAAAAGAGCATTATTAGACCACCCATCCGGATCCTTATGCATGCAGCTATCTCTGGAGTCATTATCAGCCAGAATATTGGTGGTAAGTGTT
>LPNX010078537.1:30977-114425 GCA_001517045.1 Pseudotsuga menziesii | reverse complement strand
TTCTCAGGAGGTCTCTGGTGATGGTACCGTACAGTGCAGTGTTTTGAGTAGAGGGTGCTGCAGATCTCCTAGGATAATTTGGGATCCTGGGATCATCCCCGAATTCAGTTGGTTCAGTTGATTGATTGTGGGTTTGCGTTGGCATTGCTTGAGGACAAGCAATCTTTGGCAAGGGAGGACTGTAATATTCCTAAAAATGACATGCATGCAAACCCTAAAAGTGACATGCATGCAAACCCTAAATGTGAGATGCATGCGAACCCTAAAAATGACATGCATGCCATCCCAGCATTATTTTAATGATGCATGCACTATTTAAGTCTCCCTTTGCATGCATGCAAGTCAACGGCAAATTAGAAGATAAAGTGACATGCATGCAAGTCAACGGCAAATTAGAAGATAAAGTGACCTAATTAGGTCAAAAGATTAGGGTTTTGCGCAGTTGAACTTTATAAATAGAGGAGAAAGCAAGAGGAGACTTCACTTTGGATTATTATTATTTTGGGAGCTCTTGGATAGCAGCACAGCGTGCAGCACAGCAGTTGGGGTTGGAGACGGAGTCTTCAGCTAACAGGATTTCGGCAGTGAAACATCTGTCCTAGTCTTATTCCGGGTAAGCCATACAGGTTCACCACTTGTTCTTCATTCATTCATCAGTTATCTAGTACATGGTATAGATCGTTGCAGGGACACGTGTGCAGCCGTAAGAGGGGGTTTTCAGCCAGAAAGCCCTAATCAGCTGTTGGGCCCTCAGATCTCAGTTTCCTTCCGAAACTCAGGCATCATTATCAGCAGACAGACAAGCTCAGAAAGTTTCAGCCTGAACGAACCTCTCCTCTTACAAAAACGTCACCTTCAGTCTGGAGGGTTTTTACGGTGCTGTGGAGTGGTGACACGAGAGGAAAAGAGCATTATTAGACCACCCATCCGGATCCTTATGCATGCAGCTATCTCTGGAGTCATTATCAGCCAGAATATTAGTGGTAAGTGTTGATTTCTCTCTGCAAAACCCTAACCCTAATTTAGCTATATTTTAGGGCATTTTTGCATGGCAAGTTTGCATGCACAGTTATTTAGCAAATTTGTATGAGATTGAGTGTGCGAGTCAGCACTATCATAGAACATTAGAGAATATCAGTATTTGGGATATTTCAGTACCTGAAAGGGGAAAAGATACTCTTTATTGTAGTAATTGGACAATCTTTCTTTTCAATTTATATTTTATTTTGGAATTAACCCCCTTGATCTTTCGATTATGGTTCACAGGCCTAATAGAGATTCTTGGGTTTTAATAAACAAGAAAACGCAACAGAAATCTTCAAGATGCTTGTTGTGTCCTTGGGGCAAGTCTCGAGTTAGGTGTTGTCACCTACTCCTAACTCCTCTGTTTAGGCTATTCCTAACAGAGCCAAGAGGGGTAGTCCCTAAGAAAGAGTTACTAAGGCTCTTGTTTGTAAATGATTGAGTGATCAGAGTGTTTGTAAGGAGTTTTGATAAAATCACCAAGTACTGCAATATTAAAACATATAATTCACCAGCATGATAATAGCATTCACAACAATAATGACTTGAAGCAAATGATAAACAATGATAATATAACCAATGTCAAAAATGGAGTCAAAAGTAATGCTGTTGAAAAGAAAATAATGTTGTGCAGTCTATCTTGGTTAATTTTAGATTTGTAAGCAATGATGAGTGAGTTAAGGGGAAAAGGGGATTCCCAATATACTGTGAGGTACTAGAAATATGTCCAAATTCTGAGAAGAGTGGCTCCGCACAGGAAAATGTGGGCTAGATGGAGTCGTGGGGGGTGTTCAACACTACACCAACAAGGATGTAACCTAACGGGATCCCACGGTCGCTCTCTAGTTGTTTCCGCTTTCCTTGAAGAATTTGCCCACTGTTCCTTAGGTTGGCTATGCCGGATTTTAGTAATGTTTTAAGGGTTGTAAATTTTATTAATGTGAGTTGATTAATTAGATATGAGGGACTAATGAATGCACAGTACTGCTTTTGATATCCCCAAGTCTCAGACTAAGCCGCGAGGGGTAGAGCATACACGGTAGAGGCAAATGTTTGTTCTGATTTAGTGAAAGAGAGTAACGAGTGTACTAACCTATGCAGCCCTTTAAGGACAGATTGTGTGCTTATGATTTATTCTAAGCAGTACACCAGTTTTGCATATAAAGAAACTACAGTCAGGGATCTCTTTCAAGACAAAGCCTTACTCAAGAAGTCAAGACTGGGTTAGATCTACAAATATAAAAACTGAAGATTTTAGAGTAACCAAGAAATAAAATCTAAGATAACAAAAGTAAAAATAATCTAAAATGTTTAACCGAAAGAAGGAAAGAAAAAGCCAATCACATCAAAGGACGATACAGATTTCCCCCAAATGGGGGAAGAGGGGTGTGGGAGCCGTTATCCCACTTGCTCTTTTATTATTCGTGACAATCAAACTTCTTGAAAAGTAAGGTACTTTTTGACCCTTGAAAACGGGTCAAAAGGGCTTAAAACTGTTGTCGAGAAGAATAGGAATGGAGAGGGAGGAGGTAGGATTGAGAATGAGTGCTCCCGATGGCTTAATATGCAAATATTCTGCAGCATCTCTCTCTCTTTTTCCATAGACCTGCTAAAAACCAGCAAGCTTAAGATTGAAAATTAGTGGGTTAGTCAATAGAATACAACCTAGTACTTGCCGAAAGATAAAAAGATTTTGCTACTTCGAGTACTAGGAAAGAGAAACTAGATCTAAGCTTATGATCATGAAACAAAAGCACTTTTTAGATCTAACCAAACAAGTAAATAAAAATGATGAATTTTAACATACGATTTACTTGGTAAATGAACGTAATCGAAAAGAAAGAGATTTGTAGTTTTGAAGAAGGAAAGAGAAGGAATTCAAGCCCAAGATTGAACAAGATCGAGGAGGAGGATCCCTAAAAAACAAGAAACGTTAGATCCAAAATATGCGGTGAAGAAGACAAGATGCAGCCGAGCTCCAATCTTACTCCACGCTTGGTGGTCTGCACAGCTAAAGAACCCTTCAAACAAGTGATTAGATCTAGTAGGGTAGATTAAATAAAATCAAAAGCGCATAAGCATAACCAACTACAACATGCAACTCTTAGATCTTAGATAACTACTCATAAATAAACAAATTGAACCTTCAAATGTCTACTCTATGGATTAGCATATAATTTTTTCAACTAGATAATCAATACTTGCAAAAAAGGAAAAAGAACTAAGCAGATGTCACCTCGGTTTATTCATCAAACATTCACAGCAATGAGAACTCTTGCACCATCAGTCTGACCTCCAAAGTCTCAACTTTATTCATAAATAATAAGCAATTACAAGTTACATGAGCAAAGGTTCTTTTCTTTTTTGGAATGAGGACAAAGGCCTCGCTTAAATAGCCAAGAGAGACCGAGGGGGGTGCTACCTACACTGGCAGAAGGAGTCCAGTTAAACTGAGTTGATCTTAGTTAAAGTGAGTGGAACTGGAGAGAAAAATGCCACCTCTCCTACAAAACTCTACCAACCCACTCGATGGTTGCCACTTCACACACCCAACCACTTGCTTGATGAGGTTGGCGTCTCCTCTACCTCACGCGTGAGTCTTCTACCAACCACTCACTTGCTTTCATATCATATAATATCAGATGATATAACACAATTAAAAAATAATCAAGGTTTTAACACCCAAAATGGAGAGGGGTCCACCCTTTTAATATAATCACGACTATGCTTGGTGTTGACGTGAACCTCATGTGGGTTGACGTCACCTCTATTTTAAACCATTCGCTACCTTCACATATAACCAAAGTTTTGAGTGCATTCAAGTTTTGAAAAGGGTCGCATGACATGGGGGGGCCATTGCCATGTCATTACCTCACTAAAACAAAAGATTTTTGCCATTTTCAAACTTTTTATTTTGGTGCATTTCGTCAAAATTTAGCATTTTTTTTCCAGTTCCTAGCACCATTAGAGAAATAATGCCATACAAGACAAAATAGTCACCCGAAGCATGGGAAAAGTGGGTTCGCAGGTAAGGGAGGTGCTCTGAGCTTGAAAATGAGCCCATCCACGCCAAAAATAGACTCTAGATCATACTTTTATTACATTTTAAATTTTTCCATTTAAAACATTACAAAATGGCCTAAAAATGAGGAAAATTTTATTTTTTCGAAAATTAAAAAAAAAACTAAGGGGGACCTAGTACATGTCCATAATGACTCAAAACCATGTCTAACATGCTTACATACATCGACACATGAACTTTAACAGCCTCCCGGGTTTAACCACCAAGACGAAAATTCTAACTTTGGAGGAGCGGTGAAAAACTTGAAAATTATATATTGCTTATTCAGCATTGCATAATTGACAAGGGAAAAAACACCTTGGAATGATCGGATTGATGGCCAAGTCCTTTACAAAAAGTTTGTCGTGTTATAACATTTATTACAACGTCCCCAAGGGGTATGGAGATGCATTTATTAAAAAAGAGGCCCTGATGAACCATGGAACCTTTTGAGCACTGACAACGAACAATTGACTTGTTCATGACCTCGGTAGCTCACTGGAAATCCACTAAGTGCAAAATTAGTGGATAACACTCTGAATCTCTACGGCTTTGACCAATCAGTTGATCACGTCCAGAAAGGGATTGAGTGACTAAATTAATTAGTCTCACATTTCAATAAACCTCCCAAGGCGAAAATCCAAGGCCTCGATTCTGTCTCTTGTGGGGAAATTTCACAAAGGAAGCAAGAATCACTAGAAAGTGATCGCGGGGCCACAGATGGTTAAGTTTACGGGGAGTTGGGGCAGGATAATAGCTCAAAGGAGATGGAAGGAAATGTAGGTAGCTAGGTAGTGCTTAGAGGAAGTTCGTGTTTTTTGGAAGAGGACATTCATAATGTCACCCTTCAGGAATAATCGACAAAATTGGAGATGACAGTGAAGCGTGGAGAGCAGTATCTTTCTCGTGGGACCAAAGTCCATTCTCAGCTTCAATGCATAAAGGATGGGGACAAGTAGTCCAAATTTTACTTTGACTTCCTGAAAAGGAAGGTAGCAGTGGAAAGAGTGCTTGATCTCCACAAAACAAATGGTTCACTTGTTGGGGATCCTACGGAGATTAGAGTTATATTCAATGATTATTTTCAGTCAAGTTTTGCTCCTTGTATGCGAACAAATGGTGTGAATGCCACTCAAGATACTTGTTCCAGGGTAGTTCCCTACAAAGTCTCGTGTGGTGACAAGGATATTGATTTTTTCGGGTAATTGAGGGCAAGTGCTTTGAATGGCTTCAGCGTCGAAAGTATGCATGAGATGTCTAGACTCCATGCAACTGACTTCTATATTTTTCAATGAAAAAGTAAAATTATTAATTATTACTTAATTTCACTTTATTTTTTTATAGTAAGTTTGGAAAAAGAGAATTAGGGTTTTGGAACCCTAAAAGTCACCAAAAGGTTGTAAAAGAGAGGCAAGGGGTAAAGGTTTGACTACCCTTAACTTTACCAAGGCGCTCTACAAAAAGAAACTCTGAAGGCTTGCTTCAATTCATTCCTAAACCTGAACAGGTTTACCATAGTAGGAAAAGCAAGCTAGCTTCTCGTAAGATCCTTGAAGATCTCTCATCTGAGTCAAGCTTGGTCATTCACCTTTTATTTCTTGATAATTCTCAATCAAGTAATCCACCGAGTACCATGGGTACTCTTTTTAAACCTCTAGATTATTCTGACGTAATGGGGAAACCTCATAACATCCTTGATAAAGCCATTGAAAATGTTCCATCTTTTCATGAAAATGATGCCATAACTGCTAAGTCTCACTTTTTGGCTTTTACGTAGTGCTACAGTAAATGGTGCCACAACGTGAACCATGAAGATGTCAAAATGAGGCTTTTTTCCTTATCTCTCGAAATTGATGCCTTCGAATGGTTCGCCTATTTAGACGACAACGGTATCAAGATCTTCAAAGAGTTCGAAACCGCTTTCACTCAGAGATGGGGGGGAAAGAAAGAAAAGAGGCACCTGTTGGCTGCCTTACTAATACAAAAAAGGAGAACTTGAAGAGTTTAATAAAAAATCCAGTGACATGGTGGGAAAACTCCATGCTAACATTAAACCATCTGACACCTCAATTCTCATATACTACATAGAAGCATTCAAAGGAGAAACGAGGTATCAGCTTAGAGACAAGGAACCAGACAACATGAAGAAAGCCTTGGAAATAGCTGAAAAGATTGACAGGAACATCCAATCTTCAGGGAAGTCTAATATCCTGGGCTTTTTCAGAGGCACCTCATCCTCTTCCAAGCCTCGTGATGCCAAAGAAAAAGTAGTTGAACCCAAGGGCAAAGACGAAGGTAGAGAATCAATGAAAGAACTAGCTGACATGATGAAGCAAATGATGATAAATTGTACCTCCCAAATGAATGCTATGCACAATAGGATAAACAACATGGAAAAGGCACAAGTTTCTCAAAATCATAGAAATTTCCAACCTAGACAGAACCAAGAATGGAATAAGAAATATCCTCCCTATGAGCAGAGACCTCCAAATCAACTTGAAACAAACAATGTGGTGATTGATGAGGTTCCTCCCTGTTGTCTTCCTTGTGATAAATTTCATGAAGAATCCATTTGTCCAAAGTTTTGCTACATTGTGAAACAAGAACAAATGGAGATGACTAACTTTGTGGGTCATCCTAAGTGTCACGACTACATAAACAATGTAGGACATGTTTATCCTATTTCAAAAGAAAAATGGAAGCATCCAAGGGATTTCAGTTGAGAAAAGGATAATGCTACGAAGATCTTTGATGAGAAACCTACACCTAAACAAATTTGGAGAGATAGAAAAGGGTTGTTTATCAGAGAAAGAAAAATGCGATCCCAACCAAATCAAATCAGCATATGCCAAAGGTAAAAACTCCTCCCCCTCTAGGTCTAGATTCTAAACATTGATTTGGGTAATTTGTTGTCAAGTGCTAAGATTTATGTCCCCGTAATTGAGATCCTTAAAATTCCTAGTCAAACAAATATTTTCATGAAAACCTTAGCAAAACCTAAGGAAAAAAATATTTGAAAAGTCTGAGGAAGTATCTACTGAGCAACTTAAAACAATTACTGAGAAACTGGTCAGTTCAAAGGTGAATATGAGGGACAAACCCATAGAAAATTTGTCCAAGAAACAAAGCAACTTCAATGAAGATGTCCCTATTATTTTGCATCGTAGGGATCCTAATAAAGAAGACCATCCTGCCTTCTACATATCATTAATTGCAACTAATAAATTGTTGCACAATTCCATGCTTGATTATGGTGCATCATCGAACATCATAACTAAAAAAGTCATGGAACAAATGGGTTTAACAATCTCAAGGCCATATCAGAATGTATGTGCCATGGACTCAAGAGAAATTGATGTCATGGATATAATTCTGAATTTCCCAATCAAACTAGCTGCGTACCCTAACATAGGTGTAACCATGGACATAGTGGTCATAGATGTGCCTGACAGATGGGGAATGTTGTTATCAAGAAAATGGGTTGCCTCTTTTGGAGGATCTATTCAAATGGACTGAACCTACGCCATGATTCCTGCTTCTGAAGATGCACATGTTAAGTTGTATAGAGAAAAGGAAAGAAAGTATCATGTGGAAGATCCGGATGAGCCAAATAATGAATATATTTGTGAAACAGACAATCTTGGAAACTATGCCATCTATGCTAACTATCTTATACCCATCAGAGAAAAATTTAATGATGAGGAATTTGATCAGCTATGGAGAATGAGTTTTGATGGAGCCTATTCCAAGGCTACGAAAGGGGCAGGCATTGTCATAACTTCACCGTCAGATAAAAAATTCAATTTTGCGTATAGACTTGAGTTTGATGCATCCAATAATGGAGCAGAATATGAAGCACTGCTGCTAAGATTTAAAATTGCTAAAGATATGGGAATTCATGTGCTGAGTATTAAAGGTGATTCGGATCTGATTATTTCCCAAGTCAAAGGTACATTTGCATGTAAAAGTGAAACACTTGAGAAATATAGGAATGTTGTGTGGGACACTTTAAATTATTTTCGGGCATTGAACATTGTGGCCATCCCACGTTCTGAAAACTGTGAAGCAGATAAACTCGCTATAGCAACTTCAACTTTGGAATTCTCTAAAGAATTGGTTAAAGGGAATGAAAAATTTGAGATTAACTTCAGACCTTCAGTACCGGACAACCTTAATAATTGGCAAGTCTTTAAAGATGATAGCCAGATTGTAAGATTCATTAACAAAATGCAAGAGTTTTCTAATTGTCAGATAAATTTTCAGGATGAGAAAAACTCTAATATCAAGGAAGAGAATCAGCCTATGAGCCACATCCTAAAGAATGTTGTGGAATGGGAAAGTACTTTTGATAGGCAGGACAGGTATAAGAAAAATGAAACTAAAAAACCTGAGGATTTCATAGAAATAAACAATGGTACTAAAAAGGAACCAAGAAACATAAAAATTAGAAAAGGTACTTCTAAAAAAGAAAGAAAAGACTTAATTGAGTTAGTAAAAGAATACAAAGATGTATTTGCTTTTATGTATGATGCGCTAAAAGCCTATCGAGATGATGTATTCCAACATATGATCCCATTGAGACCTGAAGCTAAACCCTTTCGACAGAAACTTAGAAGAATAAATCCCAATCTAGCACCCATGGTCCAAAAGGAATTACAAAAGATGTTGACAGCTAGCATTATTGCACCAGCAAGACATTCATCGTGGTGCTCAAACTTGGTTGAAGTAAGAAAAAAGAATGGACAGTTGAGGTTATGCATTGACTACCGAAACTTGAATATCTCGTGGATGAAAGATAATTACCCCTTTCCCGATATGGAAACTTTACTTCAAAGAGTAACGGGATCAGAGATAATGTATATGTTGTATGGTTTCTCAGGGTATAATCAGATGCTTGTCAAGAAGGAAGATCAACACAAGACCACATTTACTTCACCTTGGGGAATATTTGAGTACCTATGGTCTTTTGAATGCGGGTGCAACATTCCAAAGAGCCATGGACTATGCTTTCAATGAACTAATTGGGAAAATAATAGAAATCTACCAAGATGGCCTCACTGTTTTTTCCAAGGAAATATCTAATCACATAATTCATCTCAGAAAAGTGTTTTCAAAGATGTAGAATGTATGGCATGTCTCTAAATCCTGCTAAATCAATACTAGGTGTTAATGAGGGTAAGTTGTTGGTACACATCATTTCCAAAGATGGGGTCAAAATAGACCCAGAGAGGGTTGAAGCCATAAAGAGGGTCCTTTTTCCTAGCAGCAAGAAGCCTTTAAAATCTTTTAATGGCCAAATAAACTTCATAAGGTTTATACCAAACTTAGCCGAGCTGATGAGACCTATGCAGAAATTGCTTAAAAAATATGCTAAATTTGAATGGGATAACGAAGGAAAATAAGCTTTTGCATCCATAAAAGACTGCATCTCTAGGTCCCTTGTTTTGATAAGTCCAAATTACTCTAAGGATTTCCAAATTTTCTCATTTGCATAGAGGACACAATTGTCGGAGTTTCATTGCAAAAGAATGAGGGTCAAGAATAGCCTATTGCGTTTATGAGTAGATCCTTGCAGAAATCTTAGTTGAAGTACACTACTATTGAAAAGCAAGCCTATGCCCTTGTCAAGTCTTTGAAACACTTCAGAACTTATATTGGTTACTCCAAAGTAGTTGGCTATTCCCTCACTTAGCAGAGAAGGATATCTTGTCTCAACAGGATTGCCTTGGCATAAGGTGAAAATGGGTATCAAAGATCCAAGAATATGACTTGTAAATTTAGTCCACTAAATTAATTAAAGGATGAGGACTTGCCAAGATGATGACAGAAGGAAATGAACAAGACTTAAGTATGGTTTGTCAAAATAGTTCATCAACATTAGCCACTTCAGCAAGATTCAGCATCTTCAACAATAGCAATGGTACTCAGACATTATATTCTACCTCCTCAACCTAACATGTCTGAATCATCTAGTTGGCCACAAGAGAAGGTCACTAAAATTGCAAGCCACCAGGTATTGCCTCACACAAGAAGGATTGGGTTGGAAAAACCCTGATGGTCTCATACTTGGGTGTGTAAATGAAGAAGAGTCTCGAAGACTCCTAGAGGAGTTTCATTCAGGATTTTGTGGTGGCCATTTTGCAGCTAAAACCACAGCACACAAGATCCTTAGAGTCGGATACTATTGACCTACCTTATTTACTAATGAGCAGAAGTATGTTAGGAATTGCCAGAAATGTCAACTTTTCATAGGAAAACATAAACTTGTGGCGTTACCATTAAAGTCGGTAGTAGTCCAAGTCTCTTTTCAACAATGGGGCCTTGATTTTATTGGTAAATTTAAGGATAATTCAAGTAATGGTTATACTTGGATTTTAACAGCAACAGATTATTTTACCAAGTGGGTAGAGGCCATACCTACTAAGGCAGCAATCGAGAAAGTGGTTATGGACTTCCTTGAAGACAAAATCATCACCAGATTTGTGGTTCCTACTAAAATTGAAGAAATTCAAAGGCTTAATGTAAAACTTTTCTTTTACACATTATATCAAACACTTGAGAAACTAGGGTTTATGATTAAAAATTTACTTCTCTAATTTAAAATATAAACCACCAACTCAAGAACTTTCCAGGCTTAAGCAAATCTTTCACACATGAATACATAGAGATTTTTGGTCAAAGACCGAGCAAAACCCCAACTCCTAGGGAAAACCCTAGAAAGAAGAAATTATCATTAAGAGGAGAATCTCATAATTTTTCCCAACAACACAAAAAAAAAATCTTCCAACCCTCACAGGAAAAATACCCAAAATCACTTCAACAGCAAATTACCTCGATTTCTGTGCAAACAATACTCTACGACCTGTTGTACCTTCACACGTGTCTGTACAAACTGTACGGATCTACCATGCGTGCAAACTGTACGGACCGTACTTTTATGTTGCCTCAAGAATCATGCCCAGTCTGCAATTAATGCAGTACATCCTTATCAAACTGTTGTACTTTCTGCCTCGATTTATGTGCATTCACACATGTGTTGTACGGATCTGACAAGTGCATTAAATGTTGTTGTACTTTGTTGCTGCTTGCATTGGGAATAGTACCACATTAGGGTTTTCTCTCTCTCCTTCAGTCTCAATCTCCTCTCTCTCATTGATGATGGTGAATTTAATTTGTCCTTTACCCTAGTTTTATACTTTAAAATTTGTAACTACTTCTCTAACCACCTAACTTGTGGTTGAGATTCATTTACAAGATCTAGGGTCATCATTAAATGCACCCTCATTTATAAATAACTCACTTTAATTATTAAATGTTATTTAAGTGAGACCCAATACAATAAAGTACAAAACATCATTTATTTATATATAATTCCACTTTATACATAAATATACACAAGGGACAAATTACATGTCCTCTTTATCACACCAAACCAAAATTATAAAGAGGACCTTCAGAGTTAACTTTTCAACACTCCCTCTTAACAAGGAAGGTCACCAGTACTATCTCCATCTCTAACTCCTACAACAACTCCCTCTTGCTCTGGAATCAATCTCGGAAACAGATGCTCTACCTTGAACTGAAACTCTGAAGCCTGAGACTCAACCTGACTCTCATCCAACTGCTCAAATGAACCATCACTTGATTGACTGAGCCTTCGGCCAGTACAGAGAGTCACTCTCCTCTTTGGGACCATATCTGTCTAATGCAACACCATCCTCATCTTCTGACTCTAATAGCCACCCTCCTGCTCTTGCTCTTGGTCGTACAATATGTACTCTCAAGACATATAGTTTGTCCTTGCGATCACCCAATAAAACGGTGGTCCCAACTAGCTCATCTCTCTAATACTGGAAGACATGGCCAGACCTAACCATCATTCCATAGCCTTCATCCTCAAAGGATGAAAATGAGAATTTGTTGACTCTCATCCCAAGTACAAACACTGCTCCATGTATTTCCAGGATCTCTCTGAGATCTAGTTGAAACCTGATAGTTCCAACTCCTCGTATGGCTATCTGGGGACTATCAATGTCTGTCTGGATGAAACGTCTCAGCCCCAACGTTGTGATCATCTGAAAGGAATCATATATTCCAGTCATATGTCTAATTGCACCACTTTCAACAACCCAGAGATTCTCAAAGGATGAAGTACCAAAGTGGACTAAAACACCCAACAAGAGGGTACTCCACTCAACAAGAAATAAATGAAGCACATGGTGGGTCCATGGAGTGTTGAACTCCCTCTGGGTGTCCCCATGTCACAATACAATAATATAATATTTTAATTCTTTGACTTTGTGCCTCCTTGAGGAAATCGTGAGCCTCCCAAAAGCTCCAGAAAATAATATAAAACTGCCCAAAAAATAGGTGTGGGCCCAATCAGGTGCTGCAACTGTTGGAGAAGGTGCGGAGGACATCATTTTCATCATCATGACTCATCCCATGTCATTTCCTTGCCTCAGTAACCCAAATCGATTTCTTCAATAGCCATTTAATCATTTATTAATCTGCCTAGGGAAACGTGAACCTACCAAAACAGCCTCCTAGGGTGCCTGAGTTGTCAAACTGGGCCCACCAAGCTCTCTGGAATGGGGGTACTATGGTACAATCAAGTGGCTGCACCCCCTATGTCCATACAACACCCTAGGAGATCCAAATGAAACATCTCCCTACTCAAACACATCATCCTGTGAAGCAAAACTGCATCAGAAAGGTAAAATGAGCCTGATCATTTTTGCAAGTGCCCAGAACTGAAAATAAACTGTCTCATTTGACTCAGAGAGTCCAAATCCATCTAGGGTGTATACTCATACCCCTCTCAGGTCTCTATCTGATCATCAACCATATCCAATAGACAATATAACCATCTGTAAATGATTAGATACCAATAATATAACTCAGACTATCATCCATCTGCTGCAATTGTTATAAGGCTAAGACATGCTCTACAACTCATTTAAGCAACAATCACAACAAGTAGCAATCATTTCACTGGCGGTACATCAACCAAATACATATATAAGGCTTTATTTATTATTACTCAGACTAGACTTTCAGGACTATACTCACTTCATAGTTGTAGTCAATTTGCTAGTGAAGGGTGAAGGATGAAATTGACAAGGCTAAGGCAAAGGATGACTTCCTACTTAACATCATGACACTTTGGATATGGAAGGGGAATACTTCACTATAACCAATGCCGAACAAACAACAACACAGGGAATGGCAGTGCCTCACAAATGGTTGAGTTGTTTAGAGAGTGCTTATTCAACTTAGGCATCATGTCTACATCAAGCTTGATTCAGTTTCATTAGGATCACCAATTTTATTTCCATGGCCTTTTTGGCCTATATGTCCTTTTGGGGACTTCACCAGTGCTTAAAAGCACAGTTAATTGCAGTTTTCATCTAGGACATATTCAAATTTAGAAGGTCAGCATATATTTAACCATTGCTTTTTGGACCTTTTCTTATACCCTTCAAGGGGTATTTTAGCATTTCATTGCTCTTGCCCTTTTTCACATATGTTAAGAAACACAGCTTTAGCATTTTCATTTTCCATGGGCGCATACAAACATTTCCAATATAAGTAGTACATGAGCTTTGAGTTTTAGCCAACAATATCTCAAGTGACCAGGGGGAGTTCTGCACAGTGCCAAACATCGAGACAACCGACCGGAATGATTTAGGCATACAATCCAACTCACCAAAGGCAAGTTCTGTCACCAACTCAAAGCCGAGACACAATATAAAGAGGGAGGCTTGTCCAACAAAGGTTCTAGCGGGGAAAAAGGTCCTCCATGCCATAAGTCAAGTAGTAAGTCCAGTTAGAAACAAAACTGGAAGGTAATGGATGGGCGGAGACAATGAAGGATGAAGCCAACACTAGCAAGCCAAAACAATGGTGGGAATTACTACCTCTATTCTCCCTAAGGAGGGTAAAACCAATGAGTATAGATCAGGAACTTCCATGTCTAAGTAGGGACATCAATACATAATACAAAATACATCCAAGTCCATATAACAATGACCGCCAGATCATGACACCACATGTTAATACATGTCACAAAAATGAGTATAAGAGCAACGATAACACTAACACAATATAAAAAGCTAAGTCATAATCATGCATATAATCCATCTGAAACATCATCTATCCAATGAGAAAGTACTTATATACATCTAGGCATCAATAACTGCTCTGTAATGACTAAATGGCTACATCGGTCCTCAAATCTGAGTGTCATGAGACTCAGTCCTGACATGGGAGAGTACAATAGCCAACAAATACAATAATGATCTAGCAAAACTGCTCATCTCAACATCTCATATGTAAGAGATCTGGCTGAAAAAAGTACTGTGTCTGAAAAATAGAATATGGTAGCCTAGATACTATATATGTGATAACACACCTCTTCGCTGACTTGACCACCCAGAGTTCCTTCTCGAATATCCTCTTGGGTAAAATCATCCCACAACCTGGACCAATCTGGAAGTTTCTCTCTACCAACAATACATTTGACAAAAACTTCCCATTTCTTGTTGAAGCCCTTCAGGGCTATCCTCACTAACTCTGAATCTAAGATAGTTTCTCCCACTGTTGCTAACTCATCTTTAACCTGAGCCACTCAAGTTAGGTAGGAGGTTACACTTTCTTCTTTAGTCATCTTCACATTGCGTAACTTGTCCTTCAACGCCATCTCCCGGTTCTCATTCTTTCCCTGGAACAACTGCTTCCGGGTGTCCCACAAGTCATTGGCAGTCTTTTTCTCTGCCAAATGTGGGATCAGATGATCTTTTACCCCATCCAAGATCACTCTCTGAGCTTTGGCTTCAAGGGCTTCATGCTCTTCTAGGTCATCCTTGTCAATGGGGTTCGTCATTTTGGTGCTGGCAAAGCTCCATATTTTCCATTCCTTGAGCACCGCAGTTATTCTATCCTTCCAAGGTAGATAGTTGGATATGCCATCCAACCTATCTTCGTACCTAATGCTCATCATCTGGAAAACAACTTACAACAAATCTTAAACTAGAAAGACAACACAACTGTTATGTGATTCACAACTTTGAATACTACTTCAACTTGGCTCTGATACCATGAAGAAATTCAATGACTTAATATGAAACTTTTCTTTTACACATTATGTCAAATACTTGAGAAACTAAGGTTTATGATTAAAAATTTACTTCTCTAATTTAAAATATAAACCACTAACTCAAGAACTTTCCAAGACTGAAGCAAATTTTTCAGACATGAATACACAGATATTTTTGGTTAAAGACTAGGCGAATCCCCAACTCCTAGGGAAAGCCCTAGAAAGAAGAAATTATCATTAAAAGGAGAATCTCATAATTTTTCCCAACAACACAAACAAACAAAAATTCTTCCAACCCTCACAAGAAAAATACCCAAAATCACTTCAACAGCAAATTACCTCGATTTCTGTAGAAACAGTATTGTACTGCATGTTGTGCCTTCACACATGTATGTATGAACTGTATGGATCTATCGCACATGTGGATTATACGGACTGTACTTTCTGTATTTTTTAGCTGCCTTGGGAATCGTGCCTAATCTGCAATTAATGCAATACAACCTTGTTAGACTGTTGTACTTTTTACCTCGATTTATGTGCCTTCACACATGTGTTGTACAAATCTGACAGGTGCATTAAATGTTGTACTTTGTTGTTTCTTGCATTAGGAATCATGCCACCTTAGGGTTTTCTCTCTCTCACCTTCAGTATCAATCTCTTCTCTCCCTCGTCATTGATGATGGTGACTTTAATTTGTCCTTTATCCTTGTTTTATACTTGAAAAATTGTAACTACTTCTCTAACCACCTAATCTGTGGTTGAGATTCATTTACAAGATCTAGGGTCATCCTTAAATGCACCCTCATTTAATATAACTCACTTTAATTATTAAATGTCATTTAAGTGAGACCCAATACAATAAAGTACAAAACATCATTTATTTATATATAATTCCACTTTATACATAAATCTACACAAGGGACAAATTACATGTCCTCTTTATCACACCTAACCAAAATTATAAAGAGGACCTTCAGAGTTAACTTTTCAACAAAAGTAACCACATATAATGCCAAAGCTTTTAGTTCAGTAGCAATGTCTTCATTCTGCTTAAGTATGGCATTATCCTATCTCACTCCTCAAACTACTACCCCCAGGGAAATGGTCTTGCTGAGTCAAGCAATAAAAACTTGATGACCATTGTAAAAAAGATTGTTGGTGATAACAAAAAGGCGTGGGATAGTAAAATCAAGTTCGCACTTTGGGCAGATAGGATTACTAAGAAAAGTGCAATAGGGAAGTTTCCATTTGAATTTGTTTACAACATGAATGTGACTTCACTGATTCGCCTTCAGTTACCAATGTATCAGACTCTGCAAGAGTCAGGTTCAGACCAGGATGTCTTTCAAAGCAAAATAAATGAATTGATAGAGTTAGATGAAGTCAAAAGAAGGTTTGTTGATCAGAGAATCAGAAATAGGGGTAAGGTTTAAAAAAAAATTGACAAATCATCCAAACCAAGGGCTTTTTAGAAAGGAGATGCAATGTTACTTTGGGACAAACAGAGAGAAAAGTTGGGCAAGCACAGAAAGTTTGACAGTTTATGGACAAGTCCTTGCATCATTCATGACGTGGCCGGTGACAACTCATTTCATCTCAGTAGCATGGAGGGGGAAAAGCAGACTCTGTCGCTCAACGAACAGATTCTGAAAGTATTTTTCACTGAAAACATCTAATGCCCATGGGGGCATCTTTGTATCATGACTTTCTAAACTTTTCTTTGCAATTTACTAGTTAGCTCAACTTATATTTTGTATAATAGTTTTATTTGTTGTATATAATCTAAGTATTATATTCTACAACTTATTGTTTCATTTGGTTAATTACATACATGCGATTGACTTATTCAATTTTTTTGCAGGAACCAAAGATTCTAGGTTTCTCGTATGATCGATTTCCATGAGGTTCAAATCAATCACACATCCCACAGTTGGAGCCAGATATTACCGACTAGGTTGCATCTAGTCGGACTTTCAAGTGAGTAAGCAAAGATGAACAAAGTACTTGTTCAAACTCAAAGCTCAGAGGTCCATTAGGCCTTCCTAGCCTTTTTATTTTTTGTACCACATGTTCATACCCCTCTGGGGAAACTGTAATAAATGTACTGGCATGGCAAATTTTTTGTAAGGGACTTGGCTTCCAAAGACTTAGACATCAATCCAATCATTCCAAGGTGTTTTCCCCCTTGTCAATTATGCAATGTTGAATAAGCGATGTATAATTTTCGAGTTTTTCACCGCTCCTCCAAAGCTGGAATGGTCGTCTTGGTGGGTAGGCCTTAGGCGTTATTAAAGTTCATGTGTCGATGTATATGAGTGTGCTAGGCATCGGTATTGAGTCATATGGACATGTGCTAGGTCCCCCTAGATTTTTGTTCGATTCCGAGAAAAATATTGTTTTCCATTTTTTAAGCCATTATTTAATGGTTTAATTAAAAAACTTGTAAGTGGCATAAAAACTTGATCTGGAAGCGGAATTTGGCATGGGGATGTTCATTTTAATGCTCGAAGCGTACTCTTTACCCTGGGACCTACTTTTCATACACTCTGGGTGATCAAAAGGTCACTTATGGTCATTTTCATTATCGAAGCATCAAAATGACATTTAATTGCTAAAAGTGCAACATTTTGGCACAAGTCAAAATATTTAAAAAAGTCAAAAAATGATTTTGAAAAGGTTGATGGGTGACTTCGCATAGTGGTCCCCATGTTGGCGACTTCTCATGGGAGGAAAACGTCACATTAAACTTGATATCCTACCATATAATTTACCCAAGGTTCTTGCTCACGTCATGGGTCATACGGTTACATTAGCATGAAGGTTTAATCACCCACGCGAGTGCTCATTAGCATGAAGGTTGTTGGAGCTTGCGAGTGGGTGGGGTGATGTGGCTTGGTAGGTGGAGTGAGGTCGCCTACCTCATGGGAGGTGGCACCTCCTCCATGTGATCACTTCAATTAAACATTCAATCAAATCCCTAAATCACTCCCATCACTTGAGTTCATCTACCAGTGTTGGTAGCGCCCCCATGGGCCTGCTCTGGCTATAAATAACGCACCTCTCTCCCATTTCAAACTAGTTGGAATGTACTGGGAAGAGCTTGCGCAATGTATTCATTTGTTCATTTGAGAAATAAAGGGACTTTGGAGGTCATATTGTGTGGCTCTGTGTTGAGTGGAAGAATTATCATTGTGCTTTGTGGAGATGATCTTTGTTTGATCCATCTTGTTTATTCAACATCTAATCTAGCTTGATTGAAGGATTGGTATCAGTTTTGCAAGGTAAATTAAACAATTTTTTTACTGTTTTAGTTTATTTAGTATGGATGCTTAGAGTTCTAATCGAATATTTCATTTGTTTATGAATATCTACATATGGATTTCTAAGTATATATGCTGTTGGATTTGATCTTGGTTTGTAAGTTGTGTGATGCACAAGTTATCTTAGCTAGAGACAAAGAAGATCTTGCTTGATCTATCTAATTTCTAACATCTTTTGTTTACAAAAAAAGTCCCTCGATGCCCCACAAGTAAAGCCTCGAAGATCATCTTCTTCTCCTAGCTTCCTATTTCTCCTTCTCCTCACCTTTTACATTATCTCATGACTTTATTGAAAAGCAGTAACAGATCTAGAACACATGTTTATTTGCACAAGTAGATCCTAATTGCTTTTCATTTATAGAACTAGCTAGGGTTTCAGAGAGTTATCATTTTCTAGTGTAGATCTAGCTTTCTTGCTTCAAGTCATTTACCTCATAAATTAAAAGTCTAGATTACTAAGTTAGCTTCCGATTTTAAGTTTCAGAT
Organism: Pseudotsuga menziesii; assembly: GCA_001517045.1. Taxonomy (NCBI): domain Eukaryota; kingdom Viridiplantae; phylum Streptophyta; class Pinopsida; order Pinales; family Pinaceae; genus Pseudotsuga; species Pseudotsuga menziesii. The sequence continues at coordinate 95,437 of LPNX010078537.1, read as the reverse complement.
CTAGCAACTAAGTGCTTTGATTTGTTTGTTTTCCTTACGAAACAAACAAAGATCCTAAAAAAATAGCTTTCTAACTTATTTTTTCAGTTACTTTTACTTCATTTTATTCAACTTTTTACTTAGAATTTTTTCGGCAAGTTTTGGTAGGTTTTTCCAAAACACTCTTAAATTGTTTTGGGGCATATTCTACTAATGTTTCTTGGCTGTTTTTTGCAGGTTTACAATAAAAGAGGAGGAAACTCTGGCAAATTTTCGCAAAATTGTGTAAAAAGGAGATCCATGGAGCTTCGTCTTTTCATAAATTTTCATTTTTCAACAAGTTGTAAGCCTTTGGATTTAAAGTATAATAACCAAAGTGCATTTCTCTAATGTTGTAAAAAGTTAATAAAGATTTGAGTAGGCTCCTCAGAGCCCACTCCCCATCCCCCCTGGGGGAGTCGCGTCAGTGTCTATTTTCATGGTTTTGCTTCTGCTAGTATAGTTTATTTTAGTACTTTGCTATTTTAATTTATATTTCAATTTTATTGCAAAGTAATACAAATACTAACCCACTACGCTATACCGAATTACCGAAACGGACAAGATTTGCGTAGTGTGGTAATTAGAAATTTTTCCTTTTTGCACTCCTATGTTTAAAATAAACCTCCTTGCTCTCCCGAGTACGGTTCACGGATAATGGCTTGCCAGAGTACTGGACCTGGAGAGAGATTCTTGGGTTTTTTTCCTAACCAAGAAAACATTGCTCAAAACACTTAAAACCAACAAGACTCAGTCCCCGTTATGCTCTGGATCTCTACGGCTTTGACCGACCGGTTGATCATGATTCATATCCAAAAAGGGATTGAGTGACTAGTCTAATTAGCTTTCACACTTTCAATTAACCTCCCAACAACGAAAATCCAACGTTGGGTTTTGCTTCATGTGGGAAAATTGTACAAAGGAAGCGGGAACAACTAAAAAGTGACCGCGGGGCCCCATCAGGCTACATCCATTGTGGTGTAGTGTTGGACATCCCCTCGTGACTCCATTCAACCCACGTTTCCTCGTGTGCTACCACACTTAGTGAGTCTGGACATATTCCCTGTACTTTCGTGGTATATCGGGAATCCCCCTCCCTCATAATCTATTCATTGATTCATAAACTTAAAATTGACCAAGAACAATTGCAATACATTCAACACTCCAACAACACTCCATTTCAGCACTAGTCTTTGCTTATATCACATAAGCAGTTTTCTTTAAAATGTGCTGATGGTTTATATTTGCTCATGTTGTTGCCTTAATCATTATTGCAATCTTTTGTGTCATTTTACAAAAAACTCCTAAAAAACTTAATCAATCACAGACCACCATCTAAAGCTTAATCAACCTTAGTAACTTCTAGGGTCTACCCCCCTTGGCTTCGTTAGGAGTTTACCTAGACGGAGCAGCTGAGTATTAGGTGACAACACTTGGCTCGAGCTTGCCCCCAAGGTCGCACCCAGTCGCCTAAAGACTTATGCCACATGACCCGAGCTGCGAATTAGGCAGCAACACATCGTACTTTGTTGACGAATCTACACTGGAGAAGTTCTGCTTGGTTTTTCCTATGAAAGGGTTTCCTAGGATAAATCTTTGTGTCTATTGTTGAATGTATTTATTTTTGTGATCTTTATGCATGCAATTGTTATGATATGATATGACAAATTGAATAAAAGACTAACATAATTGCTCTTAAGTCAAAATTCTAACATGGTATCAAAGCAAGACTGAAAGAAAGCACTACGACATTTGCGACAGCTTGAAACCAAGGCTTCCAAATTCAGGTTTTTCTCTCCACAGATTGCATTGCAAAGTAGCACCTTGCAACTTGCCCTAGGAGGGCGCACTTTTCTGTCCAAGCAGACTTCAGAATCGAGACTTTTCATTATTGACCTAGTCCCTACAGGATCAGGAAACTAGGGCATCAAGTGTTTGCATGTTCTGTGGATAGATTTGACTAAAAGGAGGGCTTGCTAAACTCGCCTTGGGAGGGCGCATCTTTCCAGTGCATCAGTTTCTCCATTGAAAAACTTTCAATTTTGACCCTCCTCTTGCTAGGGTCAGATTTGGTAAAATGACAAATAACACCAAGCTTGATGAGAAGCTTAACGAAGTTGATAACTTCAAAGCATGGAAGTATAAGATGCTTCTCATCCTAGAAGAAAATGACTTGGAAAAGTATGTCGAAGAAGAGGTTGCAAAGCCAGAGGGAGATGAAGCTAAGACAAGGCATAAGAAGAACATGATTAGGGCAAAGAGATTCATTGCAGATTCTATCAAGGACAACTTGATCCCTCATGTCTCATCTTTGAAGACTCCAAAGTAAATGTTTTATGCTTTGACCAAATTGTACGAAGGCAAGAATATCAACCGGAAGATGACATTGAGAACACGGCTCAGGAATGTGAAGATGAAGAACTCAAAAACAATTCAATCCTACTTTACAAGGGTATCTCAAATCAAAGAACAACTTGAAGCCATTGGAGACACAGTTGAAGAAGCCGAAATAGTGATGACTACATTGAATGGTCTCCCAAGGTCTTGAGAATCATTCATTCAGGTAATCTGCTCAAGAGAAAGCTAACAAAGTTTAGCATACTAGGGAAAGAATGCACACAAGAAGAAGCTAGATTTGTAGTGTTGTCACACACATAGTAGTTGGGATACCAACGTTCCTGAGCAGTCCTGAGCACATTCTTGAGCTATTCCTTTACTTTGAGATTAGGAGAGGATGAGCTTCCAATTGATCATCACTCTGATTCAGTTGATCCAAAGCATTCAGATGATTAGTTTCATGCCATGACTGAGCCTCATGACCCCAGATTCGATGACTGAGCTAGCCATTCTTCATTTTTCAAAGAAGAGATAGTGATGGTGCCCATGGTCCATGATGTACAGCAACAGTGTTCAGTGCCTTCAAATTGTTCATATCAAATGCAGGTATATGACCCAAGTGATATATGGATATGTACATATGGATTTTAGTTGTGCTCTATTGTCTATTTTAGTAGATAGACTTTGTTGATAGTGGTTGTATGTTGGCGATATCTTATTGGTTTTCATTAAAGTATAAAGTATAAGTGATCTAGTTCCTATGCTCAAGAGATTCTTTTGTAAACTCATTGGTCATGCCCTACTCTTAGTATGGATTTGGTCATTTCCATTTAGGGACACAGCTTGCTAACCTTGGCACGATTTTCATTGTCTTCATCCATCTGTTGTCTTCTGTATTTTGCTTAACCTTGACTTGTATCTTGACCCGTGATATCTAAGATTTACCCCACCTTCACCTCTATGTTGGATTAGGTATCCATGTTTAAAATGTGTCTCGGTGTTGGTTTATGTGATTCCCATAACAGGGATTGTCCTCCTCTAGGTATTGAACACAAGTTATCCAACACAAAATTGTCTTTAGACACTAAGTCATCGGAACTTAAATGCTATATCTAAATGGATGCCTAGTCAGCAAAGTAACAGTGTTTTTAAACACTACTGCAAATAAAGTAAATAATCTTCAAGTAGTTGGTCAGTTATCGGAGACATGCACTCACCCTTTGTATGATGTAAGGTCGTTTGCCCCCAAAGGGAAACAGGGTGGTCACTCCATTGCACCTATGGACGGTGGCGAGCAATGGAGGTCATACCGAGTAATTATCTGAAGCTCGCAAGGCTATTCAAGGCACCTGCTCTCGAAGGATGGCTAGTGAAAGTTGATTCAAATGTTAAAGTTGAAGTAAATGTTAAAAATAGGCAATGGCCAAAGTATGAGCATTCATTCATTGTATAATGTACGATTCATTTTCCCCTAAAGGGCAACAAGGTGAGGCAAATCTGTCAGGACTATGCCTTTGTCATTTTCTAGAGCCTAGAAGGCTTTCCAAGGCACCTGCCTTTGGAGGTTGACTAATATCTTGTGTTAAGCAAACAAATGTTTCAAAGATTACTTCTCTAGAGTCTAGTGGAGCATTCTCATCTTTCCAGCCGTCTATGAGACACCACCATTCCTTAATGTTCACCTGTTCCAGCTTATGTGTTGTGTGGATCCATTTTCCTTCAGCCTAGATGCTCATAGTGTCAAGTGTCAAGTCATTACCATGGCCTTACCTTGCTTTTATCACCTTCACCCTTGACTAGCAAAATGGCCAAGTCTATAAATGAGTATACACTTGAGGTTCTTGCTTATAGCAACTGATTACTTTTGATTTGGATCTATTGTTTATATGTATAGTTCTTATAATCGCCAGTAGAAGCCACTTGTACTTTAGTCTTACTACTAACATAGATAATTGAGCATGCCATATCCAGTTTGTACATTGCAGCATCAAAGATTTTCATTTGGGTCGTCATTTTGATCACTTTTTACCTAGTCAACCTAGTTTGACCAAGTCAGCAGCAGGTTGTGGGATGAGTTTGGCCGACAGTGGTCGATATAGATTATTTATGGTATATCAATGTCGATTAGATATATTCATGCTTCAGATGATGAGTTATCATGGTGGCTTGTGTTATTATTGTGGTTATCAGCATTATAGGCTTTATTATTATTATTATTTTTCTAACATGGATGGGGCCTTTCATGTATAATTTTTATGGACATATGGTGTATGAATACTCATTCCTAGTGGTTTTGGATTTTTTGAGACCATCGGTGCACTTAGTTTTCAGTTTTAGGCACTTGTACTTAATATATAGATTATTTTGTCATCCAACAGCTGCCTTCTTCAGTAAATTAAAATAAAATGCTTTTCAGTGGATATGTGTTTCTCCTAGGGCGCCACAGAGGCACATAGTGTGTAGCCAATCAATATTACCATATTGTTATGGTTTTGGTTCCATTTTTGCATTCAATTGATGCACAGGTTCAGTCAGCAATGAGCTATGAGCAGTTTTATTTTCCCGAGACGACATTTTGGTACATTAAAATAATGATAATGGCTAATGAGAAAATCGAGTTGGGTAAATGAGGGAAGGAAATGGCAAGGAATTGATATGAGGCACATTGTTGATGGCAACTTCACCTTCCGGCATTTGTTATACTCTTCATGTGGTCCGCACGTCCTAGCACTTATCATTTTGGGCGATTTTGATGTATTTTGAGGGGCCACGATTTGGTCATTTGGTCACATTATAATATTATCTAGATTTATTATTTGATATTGTGCCATGGAGCCATGCTAGAGAAGGACTTGTCACCTCCTAGCCCCCACCATGTGCTATGTTATGTTTTACTCATTTTTCATGTGGTGTGTCCCCCCTTGGGCATCTTAGTGGGTGTGCCCCCTCTATTTTTGAGTTGATCCATGTGATATGTGTCCAGCTAATTTTAGTCATTGATTAGAGTGATTGTATCTAATGATCTTGGCCCTTGATCTTTTTGAATCTAGGTATTATGTACTTGAGAGATCTATATATTGAGATGCTCTCTCATTGTAAAGGGGACGTTTGGCTCTAAGAATATTGGAATACAGGAAAACTTTTAGAAAAACTCTTGAAAGCTTTGTGAATTTTCTTGTACATAATTGTTATGCCTCTTGCTTAGACATTTCAATGGATCTTCCATGCAAATGATATACTTTTGTGGAGGTCGAATTGTTCTTGCTGGTACAACGACTTGCTTGAGGAGAGATTGTGGAGGCAACTTGCATCATCTCTTTATGTGGATCGTTTCATCTTTAAGGAAGTGATCAATTGTTACTTTTGTGCATTGAATCTTTCTCTTTAGATGACTTGCATTTCTTATCTTTCATCCGTGGATCAAATCTCACTTCGGTAGTTCGAATTTGCAGGTGGAGAGGGCACTTTACCTCCTTTGGACCAAACGTTTTCACTCGGATGTTGTTGGATCTTGCTCGAAATTGTAACTAGGTGGAAGGATCATCGATGTACAAGGTGGCTGCAAGTATTTTCAAGTATGATCTACAAGGTTAGTATCATTTTCCATATTTTTATCCAATTTTCACATTAAACCCTCATTGTTAAAACCCTCATTTTCTAGATTTGATAGATTGGGCGATTATTTGTGTACGACACTAAAAACCCACATCTAGAATAATTTAAAAACCCTAGATCTAAAGTTTGGCATTAATCCGACTCCATTTACCCTTGGATCTAGCACTAGTCATCTCTAGGTGGGATGACCCCTTGGGTTTTGATCATTTCTATAGATCTATCAGTTGGGTATGATTGAATCCGCCTCAAATCAACAAATCTATTCTTCAAGCATCTAGATCTAGTCATTAAACATCTCAATCTACTTTTTTGGGTCCACTTTGTCCTTATTTGCATAAACCCTAGGTGGATCTAATTTGGGTATTCCTTATTTGAACCAGATCTATCTAGATATATCTAGATCTACTCCCCCTTGATCATTCTACGGACTGATCTAAAGTGACAAGAGCCCGTCTGGTGTGACAGCTACCATTTTCCGTAGTGGACGAGGCTCTTGCAGTGTCACTTGGTAAGCTACCTCACCTCTACCGTCTCGAATAGGATACCTTTAGTGGGTAGCTACACTTTGAGTGATAACATCTTTTGGCGCCGTTGTCGGGGAGGTAGAGGCTTACCTCTGTTGTCTGCGAGTAGTTTACTCCATGTTTATCTTCTGAATCACATCACATCCGAATTTAAATTCAGTGAATGCATTTCACATTGCTTAACTTTACATTCACTTATTTTTCTCTCTTGCGTCATACTTCCTCAACGACATATCTTTCGGTTTACATTTTTCATTTCACTTGGCAATTCCACAACACGACTCCACTGGCGAACCCATATAGAGACTCCACTGGAGAATCTTAAAGTTATCAATCGAAATGAACCCAGATGTTTTCCTTGACTTTTCACAAGCTATACAAGAATTGTCTAAACATGTAAATAGGCTTAAAAAGAACAAACATAATTCACAATTTCAGTATGGGGATGCATATGAATACGACAATGAGTACAAGCCTAAATTTCAAGATTTTTACAATTCCTGTAATCCTCTTCATCAGTTTAATAAAAGTTTTGTCCTAAACACCCCTGAAGAATTTGTAAGTCAACATGAACCTAGACGTCAGTCCCAGTCAAGGCCTTATAGGCAAGTAACCAGAGTTGTTAGAAAACAAGACAAATCATCTCCTTTGACTTTTTTGAAATACCTAGGACACCTCATCCTATGCCAAACAATTACATTAGGAGGTTGCCTCAGTTTAGTAGAAACAATGATGTATCTATTGAAAGTCATTTGGATACTCTCTAGGATTACATGGAAATTAGAGGTGTGGGAAATGAAGATGTTTATATGCGAGCCTTAGGTGCATCCTTACGAGGGGATGTTCAACTATGGTTTGATCATTTAGAGTCAAGATCCATTACCGGTTATGACGTGTTTACAAGGTTGTTAATTGATAAGTGGGGTAGGAACACTAAGGATTCTTTAGAGTGTCAATCTAGTAAAGATTGTGTTATGGATGATCGATATATTGATGATTTGCTTGCTTGAATGGATCATTCTTCTCCTGAGATGTTCCAAATTATGAGTGTGCCTGCGATCCATAAGAATGTTACAAAGTATTTTGAGAATAATGCTTCAAAACCTCATGTTGAAATGAAAAGGGATATCAATCAAATCATACAAGATACTTTGTTATTATTACCTAAAGAAGTTACAGAGCAAAGTTTAGATTTAATTTGTGGATAGGAACCTAACGATCACCATCAAGAAACATCTATAGTTGAGCCTTCCATTTGTGAGTCCATTAGAGAGCCTTTAGAAGAGCATATCCATAATCAATGCCTGGTTGACGATAATTCGAGTCAATGTTCAAGCCATCTGAATCTTGATTCAAACTTTGATCATATACAGAAGAAGAAAAAGTTGAAAACAATCAAACTTCTATTGAAGAGCAATCATGTGGTCATATTGTGGTTGAAGACCAAGTTTGTGAGGATGATAGGGGAGTTAAAAATGAACCTAATGATATTTCTCCTTATCAAATGGATGATGATGATCAGTTATCGTTAGTTGAGCATGATGAGCAATCTAAAAAAGAACAATCACATGATGATGATGATATGATTGTAATTCAATTTGACTTAGGGTATTCTTTGTTACATCTTTTGAGTTGGAATCAATGTCCAAATAGTCATGAAGAGCTTTCTGTTGTTGGTATTCCCTATCAAAACTTTGGTCATGCTGATTTGGTTGATGAGAATAATCATAATGAGTCTGGTTCTTGGGAGGATAGTGTTAACCCTAATAATTTCCTTGACAAATTTCCCATATCTCATGCCGGATTGGCATTAGTACCTTTAGGTAATGCAAATCAAGTTTCTATTTTTCAATCCACCCTCCCATCGCAGCTTTTAAAGTCCTCTTGTATGGGTTCATGTTCCAATCAAGTTTTAACTTGCGAAATTTTCGGTAAGGAGTTTCAAGAGCGCCAAGTGGTCAATGGTGAAACCTTTCATCTCTTTTTTCAGTCATCTTTGGTGCATGATATTTTCAAATTTTCTAATTCCCTTGATTGGGTGATTGAAAAGCTCTATAAAAATAAATTCCATATTTTCTCAATCTCTAAACAACAAATGGGGTTAATCTCAATTTCTGGTTAATTACTCTCTAATTTGTCCCCATATTGTTTCATCATTGATCATAATGTGAATATGATTTAGTGTACTAGCCAAAAAGATGCGGGAAATAATTATATTCTTAGAGGGTTGAATCATGTGATATATTATTTTCCATCAATTTTAAACTTGCATAGTTTTTATGATCCCATTGATGTTTGGATGGAAGAAGTTTGCAAAAGTCAATCTCAACCTTGGCATGGTCTTATCTCACGATATTCATATATTTCTTTATTTTTCAAACAACAAGTTAGCATGGTGTTACTTTTCATTCATATTACTTCCAAGCCATCTTTAACTTGTTGCAACATTAACTCCAAAGAAAGACAAATTGATCTATTTAGCATGTGGCTACATTGGATCTATGATTTTACTTGGCACTTGCCTAATTGTTTAGTCTAGAGTAGGAACTTGAATAAGCTCATTTGAGCAACAGGTTTGAGTCGTGAGTGTTGCATGGCCCTGAGTCTTTAAGTCTTATGTCTTTGAGTTTGAATCTTGTAGGCCATTAAGTTTGGCCCTTGTTTGTCTTTTGAATGATATCTGTTTAATAATACTTGCAACTGTCTAACAGTTCTTAGATTAGATATTTACATTCAGCATTTTACTTCCAATATGTTATTTATAGCATTTTATTTTATGCCACATGTACTGCTTGGTATTTTTGTTTCCATAATGCGTAGGAACATGTTATGTTGAAGGTTGAGCAAATGATCGGGTGCACGTTTGATGATTGATGAGTGTTGCTGCAGACCAGAGATGTCTGAGGTTCTTAGGCACTCTCTCCCTTAGAGCACCTGTCCTAGTTGGAGACAGATGTTGTCACATACATAGGAGTTGGGCTACCATTTCCTGAGCAGTCCTCAGCACAATGTTGAGCCAGTCATTTATTTGAGATCAGCAGATGATGAGCTTCCAGTTGATGATCGCTCTTATTCAGTGGATCCAGAGCATTCAGATGATTAGTTTCATGCCATGACTGAGCCTCATAAGCTAGCCATTCTTCATTTTTTGGAGCAAAGATAGTAACGGTGGCCATGATGTACAACAACAGTGTTCAGTGCCTTCATATTGTTCAATTCAGAAGCAGGTATATGACCCAGGTGATATATGGATATGTACATATGAATTTTAGTTTTTCTCTATTGTCTATTTTAGTAGTTAGAATTGGTTGATAGTGGTTGTATGTTGGTGATATCTAATTGGTTTCCATTGAAGTATAAAGTATAAGTGATCTAGTTGCTATGTTCAAGAGATTCTTTTGTATACTCATTGGTCATGCCCTACTCTTAGTATGGATTTGGTCATTTCCCTCTAGGTACACAACTTAGCCTTGGCACCATTTTCACTGTCTTCATCCATCTGTTGTCTTCTATATTTTGTTTAACCTTGACTTGTATCTTGACCCGTGACATCTAGGATTTCCCCCACCTTCACCCTATTATGTGATTCTCATAATAGGGATTGTTTTTCTCTAGGTTTTGAACACAAGTTATCCTACACAAAAGTGTCTTTAGACACTAAGGAATCTGGGACTTAAATGCTATATCTAAATGGATGCCTAGTCAGCAAAGTAACAATGTTTTTAAACACTACTCCAAATAAAGTAAATAATCATCAAGTAACTAGTCAGTTGTCGGAGAAACGCACTCATCCTTGTTGAATTTTAGCACTAGCATGAATTCTTTAAAATTTTGCAGACTGTAAGATAACAAAAGACAAGTGCAGTAAAACCATCAACAACATCGCACACATTGAACACAGTAGTTTTTCACAAGGAAACCTTTAAAGGACAAAAACCCCAAAAGCATTAGTAATTCATCTCTTAAATGAGATGGCTTGAGTTTCTAAGAATTCTGAGATGAATATTCTTCAGTATTTTTTCAAACCCTAATAGGTTTGATCATAGATCCAAAAATTCACAAAAGTGATTTTTCAATAAAAGTCCAAGTTAGGGCTTGAAGCCCTAATTTCTCTCAACTGCCCAAAACTTCAAGTCTCTGCCCAGATTGCACCTGCACTGCCTATATCTGTACGACTGCCCTACTCCCTGCCCAAACTACCTGCCCGAAGTCTGGATCTGCCTGCCCGAGCCCAAATCTGCCTACCCGAGCCCGGATATTCCTACCCAACGCTGCTCTGCTACCCAGATGGCCTGCTGCTCCTGCCCGACAGCCCACTGCTGCTGCCTGACAGTCTATTGTTGCTGCTCGGGCCTACTGCTACAATTCGGCAGATTACTGTTGCTCCCCGGTGTTGAATTTTTAATGGTTATATCAGATCTTAGAATTTTTAGCATCATAACAGCATAACCATAAGCCAAAAGATCACTGAAAGATAGACAAGCACAACCAGACAAAAAGAACACAAAGATTTATCCTAGGAAAACCCTAATGGGAAAAACCCAGAAAAAGCTTCCTCAATATAGATGCCCAAAAAAGATAAAAGGTAAAACCCAAAAGACCGATCCTCCTCCTTCTCCAACTACAGCTCTTTCTCTCTCTCTCTCTCTCTCATGCGCTACACAAGTGAGTTTGTGTGTCTCAAATGAGAAGCACCTCACCTCTATTTATATTCTTTCGTTCACTTAATAATTAATTCAGTTATGTAGGCTCGAGTAATCCTAATTTAATCTTGTAGGCTCGAGTAACCACAACTGGGGTTATAATGACCCAACTTACAATGGAGGAGACTTCCTCGGGACTCTTATTAGTTCTCCCGATTAGAAACATCGGGGTATAAAGAAATACAAGTGATTCTCCCGGTAGGAACATCGGGGACCACAAAAAATACATATAGAATATTCTTCGAAGTTACAATATTTCAACACTCCCCCTTAACGAGAAGGGTATTCTACAACAGCATCAACAACAACAACAGTAGGATAGAGAGGACATCATCAACATCATCAAGGTGACACATCTATAGATCATCAGAAGCTTTTCATTATCTTCAACATATAGTCTTCATCTTCAATCTTCAGCAACAACAACACTTTGACCGCTCGATCGACAACAACATCATCAGCATTTTAATCTTTTCAATCAGCAACATCATCATCATACTTCAAACTTTTGATCAGCAACATCATCATCATTCTTCGAACTTTCGATCAGCATCATCATCATCATCATACTCTAATCTTTCGATCAGCATCATCATCGTCATCATACTCTAATCTTTCGATCAGTACATCATCATCATCATCATACTCTGATCTTTCGATCAATACGTCATCATCATCACATTGATATTTCAATCAGTAACATCATCATCAGCAACAACCTGCAATCCACAACACGAAGACAAAAGTCTTCGGATCACTTTTGGACCTAAGTCCAAGGATAATACAATCCTACAACATTCTCGGGGACCGAAGCCTTCGGATACCTTTTCTGAACTAAAGTTCAAGGATGATACAATCCTACCACATTCTCGGGGACCAAAGCCTCTGGATACCTTTCTAAACCAAAGTTCAAGGATGATGCAATCCTACCACATTCTCGAGGACCGAAGCCTCCGGATACCTTTCTGAACCGAAGTTCAAGGATGATGCAATCCTACCACATTCTCGGGGATCAAAGCCGCCGGATACCTTTCTGAACCGAAGTTCAAGGATGATGCAATCCTACCACATTCTCGAGGACCAAAGCCTCCGGATACCTTTCTGAACGAAAGTTCAGAGATGATGCAATCCCACCACATTCTCAAGGACCGAAGCCTTCGGATACCTTTCTGAACCGAAGTTCAAGGATGATGCAATCCCACCACATTCTCGAGGATCGAAGCCTCCGGATCATTTTTGGACAAATGTCCCAGGATGATACAATCCCTCTTCATTCTCGAGGACCAAAGTCACCGGATAACTTTAGGACAAATGTCCAGGGATGATACAATCCCACTGCTACATCATTGCTCCCCCTTTCGAGAAAGGTCTTTCCGAACAACACCGAGCTTGTCACGAAAGTATTCGAACTTTACCCGATACAGAGGATTTGTCAACACATCAGTGTTGAATCATCATCTTGTAACATCATCATCTGAACCATCATCATCTACATCTTCAGTATGTGAATACTGAACTATCATCATTTGTATCTCCAGTATGTGAATATTGAAAGCATCATCATCTATATCTTCAGTATAGAAATACTGAAAGCATCATCATCTGTATCTTCAGTATAGAAATACTGAATCACCATCATCTGCATATACGGTATATAAAAACTGAAACATCATCTATATATTCAGTATGGGAATACTGAAACATCATCATCTGTATCTTATCTTGTATGTAGAAATACCGAATTTCTATGTGCTTCGATGGAACACAGATTCTCTGTCATCTTTATACAACTCAGGTTATCACATAGAATCACTGTAGTATCCATCTCCGGGTCAAAGAGACCTGACATCAGCTTCCGAAGCCATATGGCTTCACAACTAGCAGAGCAATTTGCTATGTATTCTACTTCAGTCGTGCTAAGAGCAACACTGGATTGTTTCCTGCTAAACCATGAACTCATAGCAAATCCCAGACAATAACATCCACTTGATGTGCTTCTTCTGTCTAAGACACTTCCAGCCCAATCTGCATCTGTATAGCCATACAATCGGTAATCATGGTTTACATCATAGTATAGACCAAAGTCTATAGTCCCTTTCAGATATCTCATCATATGCTTTGCAGCTATCAAGTGAACCCGTCTAGGTTGAACTAGATACTGACTCAAGGTGTTCACAGCAAAACAAATGTCTGGTCCAGTATTGGTTAGATACATCAACGACCAATAATCTGTCTATATTGAGTCACATCCTCTAACTCTGATGAATCATCAACTAACAACTTCAGGTTGGAATCCATGGGTGTGGCCATGGCTTTGCATTCCAACGTATTGAATCTTTTCAATATCTCTACTGCATACTTTCCCTGGTTGAGAAAGATTCCTTCTGAACTTTGCCATACTTCCAGACCTAGGAAATAATGCATTATCCCAAGGTCTTTCATCTCAAATTATCCAGCGAGCTTCTTCTTGCTTTCCTTAATCTATTTCTCATTCCCTATCAGAAATAAATCATCCACATTTAGTAATAGTATGACAGGTTCGTCTTTTATAACCTTGAAGTAAAGGTTAGGATCATCTTTACTCTTGGTAAAGCCCATGCTCGTCAAGAAACTATCTATCCTTCCATACCAAGCTTTGGGAGCTTACTTCAGGCCATACAGCGCCTTCTTCAACTTGCATACATGAGTCTTTCTGTCTTCAACTTCAAATCCTTGTGGTTGATCTATGTATACTTCTTCTTTAATCACACCATTCAAGAAGGTTGTCTTCACATCCATTTGGTGTAAGTCCCACTTCATCATGGATGCAAGTACCATGATAGTTCTAAAGGAAGTGTACCTTGCTTCCTGTAGCAAGTGTCTCTTTAGAATTAATTCCCTCTTTCTAAGAGAAACCTCTAGCCACAAGTCTTGCCTTACTTCTATCAGCAGCATATTTTATCTTACAAATCCATTTGGAAGATACCACATTCTTGCTTTCTAGTTTGAGTACTATATCCCAAACATCATTCTAGTATTCTTTCATCATAGCATCTTCCATGAGTTCGTCTTGTCAGGTCATCAACATATCCTAGTCTTCTGCATTCAACCTTGAAGATTGGAACCCACTTTACTCTTGGTAAAGTCTCGATCCATCAGAAAGTTGTCCATCATGTTGTACCATGTCGAACTCAAAGATCTTCTGTAGTCACTCCCCCTGAAGTGGAGTATCATCTTCCCTCTTCATTCTATACAGGTGGTTCTATGCTTGATATATACTTCTAGTGGGTCTGGTCAATAAAATATGTCATGTCATAGTCTATTCTTTCTGAGGCAAACCACGAACCTTGCTTTGCACACTTGTTCTGGTAGATCCATATGGAAGATACTACGGACTTCCCTTCAAGTCTCGAAACCATATCATAGACATCATTCCCCATGATCGACTGTTACTCTTTGATCATAACTTCTTTCATAGCTGGAAAGGTTAGCATCAATGATGTCACCCAACTGTGTTACACAACTAGAGTGTGTCTGAGGCCTCTTGGAAGTCTCGCCATACTTTTCTTCATCTTGAGTTATCTCTCGTACCCAAGGTATTCATATTTCAAGGTGGATCTACCGCTCTCTGAAGCTCTTTCTTCCGTCACGGTGTCTTTGACCCTGGGAGCTTCAGATTCATGTTTATTGGAGTGAATCTTGAATTGTCGTCACTTGTTCTTCGGAACAAGTCTCATCCTTCTTTTCTTGTAGGAGATTGTACAGGACCTTTCCTACAAGTCAAATGCACAAGTTGCATGGTTAGAACCATTTCATAGAACATATGCATAACAACGCATCATTCAACTGTTTAGCCAATACAACATTCATCCATATCTCACAGAAACTTTCTAGATGACATCATTGAGATTGTGCACTATTCCAATATGTCAGCAAGGAGGTTTCATTCTAGATAAGTAGCAATGGAGAGGTGTATAGCACCATGAGCTACTTACTCATCACATACATACTGTCATCAATGCAAACATTCTATCATGCATAACACATCAACTGAATACAAAACAATATCATGAAATGATAATTGAATACTTATCTTTTATTTGTTTCGTGGGTAGACTCCTTCTTGATCCTTCTGCTTCATCATCTTCTTCATTCCTGACATCATCATTTCTTATCCAAATGATAAGATGGATAAGAGGTTCTTCAAGAATTGAGTTCTTCATATTCCTCATCGCTTGAGGGATTTTCTTTGAATCGTGAGCGCTTGATCTTTAGTTGCTCCCATCTTCTCTTCTCTTATTATGAGTCAAGTTTCTTCTTGTGTAAGGCTTTAGCCTCATTTCCCTTTGGAACTAGAATTTCTCCACTTATGTAGGTGTCCAATTCATTTTTCTTCAAGAACCAGTAAAATCCTATGCTTCCATGCTCGAAAGTTTTCAGCTTCACCAAGTTTGTCATCAAGCTGAGGTGCTAGGTCATTTTAGAATAAGAACCTCAAATGTAAATGGCAAAAGATTAGATCTTACCGGTTTGAGATGTTCATCCTGGTTCCGGATTTGGCTGATCTAGGGTTTGTCAGAGAAACCCTAATTTTCAAAACTTGGAATCTCTCAGATATGATTGGATAGAAAGATGTGCCTCTTGAAGGCGAGCTGAGTAGCGTATTCATTTTCCCAAAACTATGATCAGAATTGCAAAATATCGTACTAGGGTAGCCTCGCATGTCCTCTTTCCAAAACCGCAGGTTAGAGCAGAATTGGTTTTACCAAGTGGAACTTATGCACGTTTTCCCAAGGTGGCTCATTTCAGGATTGTTCAGAAGAGTGAACTTGTACAGACTGCCACGTGTCACTGTTTCATCTTCAAGGTCTGAAATTCTTACCACATAAAGTAAAGTCCGTGCCCTTTCTGGAACATCTTGCGAAATTTCATTTGGACCTTTGTAGCCCAAGATATAACAATTCTCCCTAGGTGTCCTGTTTAGGGACGAATTTTGGGAGAGGCTGGAACCCTAACTTGGAGAAATCATATCTCCTAGAATATGGCGAATCTGAGTCTGAAACTTGGAGCCAGTGTATATAAAGAATTTATCTTCGAACTGTGAACGTTTCGGCACCTGAGCCTTCTCCAATCTCGAGATATAGCGAATCTACCAAAACTATCAGTTTCAGTATTTTAGGGTTTTTCAGGCCTGGGGTCAAACTAGGGTTTGACTTTCCCGGAATTTCACCCTACCAAAAATCTTGACCCAGGTCTCTAAACTTCGATTTTGATGAGGAGAGTAATCCTATGCCGGGCTCACTCAAAAATTCCTCTTATGTAAAAAGCCCTAGCTTCTGCAGCTACACAATGTCTTCTTTCAGGGTGGCTCTGATACCATGTTGAATTTTTACTGGTTATATCATATCTTAAAATTTTTAGCATCATAACAGCATAACCATAAGCCAAAAGATCACTGAAAGACAGACAAGCACAACCACACAAAAAGAACACAAAGATTTATCCTGGGAAAACCCTAATGGGAAAAACCCAGCAAAAGCTTCCTCAATATAGATGCCCCAAAAAGATAAAAGGTAAAACCCAAAAGACTGATCCTCCTTCTTCTCCAGTCACAGCTCTTTCTCTCTCTCTCTGTCTCTCATGCGCTACACAAGTGAGTGTGTTTGTCTCAAATGAGAAGCACCTCACCTCTATTTATATTCTTTCGTTCACTTAATAATTAATTTAGTTATGTAGGCTCGAGTAATCCTAATTTAATCTTGTAGGCTCGAGTAACCACAACTGGGGTACTAATGACCCAACTTACAATGGAGGAGACTTCCTCAAGACTCTTAGTAGTTCTCCCAATTAGAAACATTGTGATATAAAGAGATACAAGTGGTTCTCCTGGTAGGAACATCGAGGACCACAAAAAATACATATAGAATATTCTTCGAAGTTACAATATTTCAACTCCCGGCAGCCTGTTGTTGCTGCTCAGGCCTGGTAGCAGCCACAACCAGGTAGCCTGTTGTTGAATTATTGTAACTTCGAAGAATATTCTAAATGTATTTTATTGATGTAACCTTTCGAAGATGTTATTAGTCCTCCTTCAAGATGATATTATTGTATTAGGTCAGTAGAGAGTCATGAGGAAAACCCTCTGTTGTAAGTCGGGTCATTAGCACCCTCCGGAATATAATATTAAGTTGTTTTGAGTCCTCCTAGAGAAGTCGGCCCAGTCAAGTTTAGTGGGGCCGACTTAGTTGAATGAAAAATTAAGTGAACGAAAGAATATAAATAAAGGGAGGCACTCCTCATTTGTAACATACAAACACACTTGTGTAGCGCATGAGAGAGAGAGAGTCTTATCTGCAAGGAGGAGAACGAACCACTCAAAAGTCTAATCTTTTATCTTTTTGATCATCTATATTGAGGAAACTTTTCTTGTTGGGTTTTTCCCTTTAGGGTTTTCCCAGGATAAATTTGTGTTGATCTTGTGATGTTGTTTCTTTCAGTGATCCTGTATGCTCTTATTATTGTGAAATTGAATTGAATGTTGGTAATCTAGCTTATCATAAAGAATCTTAACATGGTATCAGAGCTAACCTGAATAGGACAACTTTCACAAGGTGAAAAATCCCTCTCTCTCTCCGACAAGAAATTAGGGTTTCAGAGAAAATTGGATTTTTGAAGATCTGACTGCATAGAAAGTTGCACCCTCCTAGAGCGCATCTACTGAGCTTGAGATCGAGATTTTTGAGTGGGTAGATCTCCAGGAAAGTCAAACCCTAGTTTGACACTGGACCAGAAAACTGCACTGCAAAATCTCGCAAGTCAATTTTGAAAGGTGAAGACTTGAGATCTCCAGAAACCAAGCTTACTAGTCAACTCGCCTCAATCAAGCGCATCTCCTGGTAAGATCAGTTTCTCATTTCCAAGAATTTCAATTTTTGTAATCTCCTGACAAGATGGCCCCAAGCACCAAGCTTGAGGACAAACTAGAAGGCAAAGAGAATTTCCGAGCATGGAAATATAGAATTGGCCTCATTCTCAAGGAGAATAATCTTGATAAATATATCGAGAAAGAAGTTGCAAAACCTGAAGAGGATGAAGCTAAGGAGAAGCACAAGAAGCATCTGATTAGGGCACAAAGGATTATCGTTGACTCTATCAAGGATCACTTGATCCCCCAAGTGTCATCCAAGAAGAATCCAAAAGAAATGTATGATGCCCTAGCAAGACTGTATGAAGGAAGAAACATCAACAGAAAGATGAATCTAAGAGCTCAATTGAAGAGAACCAAGATGAGTCATGGAGAATCCATCCAGGACTATTTCACAAGGGTCTCCCAGTTCAAGGAACAACTAGAAGCCATTGGAGACAACCTTGATGAAGATGAGTTGGTTATGACTGCTCTCAATGGTCTCACTAGACCCTGGGAGTCATTCATCCAAACTATGTGTGCCAGAAAGGAAAGCATGAAGTTTGATATTGTATGGGAAGATTGCATTAAAGAGGAGGCTAGAGTGGCCAATAGAGAAGCTCTACTGAAGGAAGATGATCAAGCCCTAGCCACCCATACCAAGAAAAGAAGAAGTCAACCCAACTTCAAGAAAGGAAACCACAAGGAGTCTCAACCTCCCAGAAGGTTCCAAAGAACAAGAGAAAGTTTCCCAAAGAGGGACTACTCCAACTTTCAATGTTTCAATTGTGATACGGTAGGACACATTGCCTGAAATTGTCATTTGAAGAAAGAAGAATACAAGAAGAGGAACAACAACAAAAGACATCATGCACATCTAGTTGAAGATGAGGATGAAGAAGAAGAAGAAGAAGGACCTCAGAGAAAGCAAGCAAGAGAAGAAGATGCAGAAGAGTATGTACTATTTTCTGCACTCTCTGGGTCTGTAACACTTGGAGAAGACACATGGCTTATTGATAGTGGTGCTTCAAAGCACATGACGGGACAAAAGAAAATTCTATCAAAACTTGGAGAAAGGAACTCTCCTCGGAAAGTATCTCTAGGAGATGACTATCAATATCCAATCAAAGGAATTGGTGAAGCAAGCTACAAGCTTGATTCAGGAAACCCCCTAAAGATGAAGAAAGATTTATTTGTACCAGGTCTAAAGAAGAACTTACTTTCTATATCAGCATTAGATAAGAAAGGATATAGAGTTGCATTCATACATGGACAAGTACTCATGTGGCCCAAAGGAAAGTCAATTGAAGATGCAAATGTCATCGATGAAGAAGGAGGAGGCCTGTATAAACTCAAGGGCATTTAGAAACAGCCCTTGTTCATGAGACCACTAACCCTAGTGAACTGTGGCATAGGAGGCTTGTTCACATAAATTACAAAGCACTACCTCATGTGAACAAAGTAGTGACGGGACTACCAGACTTGAAGATCAACCATGAAGGCATTTGCAAAGGATGTGCAAAAGGAAAGAATATCAAGAATCCATTTCCAAAGAGTGAAACAAAAACTAAAGGTACGTTGGAATTAATTCATTCAGATGTATGCGGTCCAATGTCCTCCACATCCTTGAGTGGTTTTGAATACTATATTACATTTATTGATGACTATTCAAGAAAGACATGGATATACTTCTTGAAAGCAAAGAACGAAGTGTTTGAAAATTTCAAGGAATTCAAAGCCTTGATAAGAAAATCTTTCAGACAAAAGAATCAAGACACTCCGATCAGACAATGGCGAAGAATATACTTCAAAAGAATTTGAAGCCCTTTATAAAGATGCTGGAATCAAGAGGGAACTAACTACTCCCTACAATCCTCAACAAAATGGTGTTGCAGAAAGAAAGAACAAAACCATCATGAAGGCAGTGAAGACAATGATATATGATCAAGATCTCCCAATGCATCTATGGGCAAAAGCAGCAAGAACTGTTGTCTATGTACAAGATAGAATAGCTCACAGTGCCCTTGGATTCAAGACTCCAAAAGAGATGTTCACGGGAAAGAATCCTGAAGTAAGTCACCTCAAGACATTCAGTTGTCCAGTATATGTTCACATACCGAAAGAGAAAAGAACCAAGTTGGACCCTTCCGGAAAGAAGGGAATATTTGTTGGATACTGTGAAGTATCCAAGGCATTCAGAATTTACATTCCTAGATTCCATCACATCGAAATCAGTAGAGATGTAACATTCGATGAAGAAGCAGCTCTCAAGAGATCCAGAAAATGTCAACATGAAGAAGTATATGAGAAATATCCCCCTCCCAGAAATGCAGAGGCTGCATTCCTCCCTGAAGATCATGATATGACAGAACCACAAGAACCTCCCATGATGGAGATATCACGAAAGAGAAATCCTGCTTGGGCAAGAGAAATTATACAAAAAGCAAAAAGATATGGAGCTCCAGAAGGCTCCACAAGGATAAGCAAGAAGCCCAAGCCATTTTCCAACTATGTAGCTTTAATGTGCGATCTTGTAGACCAAGAACCTACAAACTATGAAGAAGCTATACAGAAGAAAGAATGGGAAGAAGCAATGACGAAAGAATACCAGTCAATAATGAAGAATGATGTGTGGGATATAGTTCCCAAACCAGAAGGCAAGAGTGCGGTATATTCCAAGTGGATTTACAAGATAAAACATGCAGCTGATGGAAGTATAGAGAAATACAAGACAAGATTTGTAGCTAGAGGTTTCTCTCAAAAAGAGGGAATTGATTATGAAGAAACATTTGCACCAGTAGGAAGGTATGCTTCGATTAGAGCCATCATGGCACTTGCATCCATGATGAAGTGGAACTTACACCAGATGGATGTGAAGACAACCTTCCTGAATGGTGTGATTGAGGAAGAAGTATACATAGAACAACCACAATGATTTGAAGTTGAAGACAGACAGACTCACGTATGAAAGTTGAAGAAGGCCCTGTACGGCCTGAAGCAAGCTCCTAGAGCTTGGTATGGAAGGATAGATAGCTTCCTAACGAGCTTAGACTTTACCAAGAGTAAAGCCGACTCTAACCTTTACTTCAAGGTTATAGATGATGAACCTGTCATACTATTACTATATGTGGATGACCTATTTCTGACAGGAAATGAGAAACAGATTAAAGAATGCAAGAAGAAGCTCGCTGAGGAATTTGAGATGAAAGACCTTAGATTAATGCACTATTTTCTAGGCCTGGAAGTGTGGCAAAGTTCAGAAGGAATCTTTCTCAATCAGGGAAAGTATGCAGTAGAAATTTTGAAAAGATTCGATATTTTGGAATGTAAAGCCATGGCCACACCCATGGATACCAACATGAAGTTGTTGGCTGATGAATCATCAGAGTTAGTGGATGTGACTCAATACAGACAAATTATTGGGTCGTTGATGTATCTAACAAATACCAGACCAGACATTTGTTTGTTGTGAACACCTTGAGTCAGTATCTAGTTCAACCTAGACGTGTTCACCTGGTAACTGCAAAACATGTGATGAGATATTCGAAAGGAACTATAGACTTTGGTCTATACTATGATGGAAACCATGACTACAGATTGTATGGCTATATAGATGCATATTGGGTTGGAAGTGTCTGAGAGAGGAAAAGCACATCAGGTGGATGTTATTGTCTGGGGTCCGCTATGATTTCATGGTTTAGCAAGAAACATTCCAGTGTTGCTCTTAGCACGGTTGAAGCAGAATACATAGCAGCTTGCTCTGCTAGTTGTGAAGCCATATGGCTTCGGAAGCTGATGTCAAGTCTATTTAACCTGGAGTTGGATACCACAATGATTCTATGTGATAACCAGAGTTGTATAAAGTTGACAGTTCCATGATAAATCGAAGCACATAGAAATCTGGTATTTCTACATTCAAGATATGATACAGAAGGGAACCATAAAGCTCCAGTATGTGAGTACCGATGAACAAGTTGTTGATGTGTTGACAAAGCCTCTGTCCCGAATAAAGTTTGAATACTTCCGAGACAAGATTGGTGTTGTTCGAAAAGACCTTCCCTAAAAGGGGGAGCAGTGATGTTGCAATGGGATTGTATCATCCCTGGACACCTATCCTAAAGTGATCTGTAGACTTCTGTCTCCAAGAAAGAAGCAGGATTGTATCATCCATGCACACTTGTCCTAAAGTGATCCGAAGACTTCAGTTTTCGAGAATGTGGTAGGATTGCATCATCCTTGGACGAAAGTCCTAAAGTGATAGGGAGTGATTATCCCGTAATGGTATCCGGTGACTTCGGTCCTCGAGAATGTGGTAGGATTGCATCATCCTTGGACAAAAGTCCTAAAGTTATAGGGAGTGATTATCCCGTAATGATATCCGGTGACTTCGGTCCTCGAGAATGTGGTAGGATTGCATCATCCTTGGACTTAAGTCCTAAAGTGATAGGGAATGCTTATCCTGTAATAGTATCCAGAGACTTCGGTCCTCGAGAATGTGGTGGGATTGTATCATCCCTGGACTTAAGTCCTAAAGTGATCCGTAGACTTTCGTCTTCGTATTATAGATTGCAGGTTGGTGCTGATGATGATGATGTTGTTGATCGAAAGATCAAAGTGTTACTAATGATGATGATGTTGCTGATCGAAAGATCAAAGTATTGGTGATGATGTTGCTCAAAGTATTGTTGATGATGTTGCTCAAAGTATTGTTGATGATGATGATGATGATCGAAAGGTCAAAGTATCGTTGATCATGATGTTGCTAATTGAAAAAGACTAAAATGTTGATGATGATGTTGTCGACCGAATGATCAAAGTGTTGCTGCTGCTGAAATTGAAGATGAAGACTATATGTCAAAGATAATGAAAAAGCTTCCAATGATTTATAGATGTATCACCCTGATGATGTTGAACATGCTCTCTCTCCTCCTACTGCTGATGTTGTTCATGTAGAATACCCTTCTCGTTGAGGGGGAGTGTTGAATTATTGTAACTTCAAAGAATATTCTAAATGTATTTTATTGATGTAACCTTTTGGAGATGTTATTATTCCTCCGTCAGGATGATATTATTGTATTAGGTCAGTAGAGAGTCATGAGGAAAACCCTCCGTTGTAAGTCGGGTCATTAGCACCCTCCGAAATATAATATTAAGTTGTTTTGAGTCCTCCTAAAGAAGTCGGCTCAGTCAAGTTTACTGGGGCCGACTTAGTTGAGTGAAAAGTTAAGTGAATGAAGAATATAAATAGAGGGAGGCACTCCTCATTTATAACATACAGACACACTTGTGTAGCGCATGAGAGAGAGAGAGAGTCTATCTGCAAGGAGGAGAAGGACCAGTCTAAACTCTTATCTTTAATCTTTTTGATCATCTATATTGAGGAAATTTTTCTTGCTAGGTTTTTCTCTTTAGCGTTTTCCCAAGATAAAACTGTGTTGATCTTGTGATACTGTTTCTTTCAGTGATCCTGTATGCTATTATTATTGTGAAATTGAATTGAATGCTGGTAATCTAGCTTAGCATAGAGAATATGAACACCCGTGAGAGATCCAAGCTACCTAAGACTGCCCGTGAAGGGTCTGTGCCTACCCAAGAGGACTCTCAGGTAGCCCGAGATGGAAGAAGGTTACTTGCTAAAGAAACTAAAGCTTCCCGTGGATGTGTGCTGCTACCCGAGGGTGAGTAGGGCTGCCTAAAGGTGAACCTGTCCAAGTTGCTGAAGATGGTGCCCTAGCTGGTGGAAAGAGAGTAGAGCAGACAGTAAGAAACCCTAGCTTAGGGTTGTACAAATTAAGTGTGGGTAACCTAGCTAGAATCCTCCATGCTAGGGCATAACCATAAAGATATCCTTCTCTCAAACAACCAGCGAAAATCTTCCTTGAGCAGCTGCAAGATGATGAGAAAGTGTGTGTGACAAAATGAAATGGATTGATCTTCTTTTATATCCTTTGTGTCACCTATAAGTGGACCAAAACTCAAAAGAACAAAATAATATCATTTTATTCTTTTATTACTTTGACTTTTACCTTTAGTGGTACTAAAGGTCTTTTCGCACTTTCACTTTGACTCCTTAGTGGGCTAAGGGTCCTCATCTATTTTTTACTTTTACTTTATCCTTCTTCAAGTGCCCCTGTGGTCAAAACAAGTGGTCAAGATGATCATTCATCCCACTCAAAGTACATCACCATTAATAGAGAGAATTACTAATGCTTTTATCTCACACTCTATGTGACACCAAGATAGGGTACTAGGTGTCTTAACCAAGGGTAGCTAAGCCTTGGAGAAGATCACAAAGCCCACAAATCGAGGGTCAGAGTATCTCACATGCTCAAACCCGGTCTAGGGCTTATAGTGATATCTTGGTAACAGACCAAGTGCCTCAGCCATAGGCTGCATAATCTGACTCAAGGTCAAATACTTGGTAACAGACCAAGCGCCTCCACTCTCCCAGAGAATGGCCCTCAGCCCCAGGCTAAGTCCCTAGTCCCGGACTAAGTTAAATTCCTGGTAACTAACTAGGTGTCTCCATTCAAAGAATGGCCACTCAGCTCTAGGTTTAGTCCCCCAGTGCTGGACTGGTTCCACATCCTGGTCCCTGACCAAATGTTCCAATTAACAGAATGGTCACTCAACTCTAAGTTGATTCACCCAGTGTTGGACTAGTTCCACATCCCGACCCTTGACCAAATGTCTCCATTCAACAGAATGGTCATTCAACTCTAGGCTGAGTCCCCTAGTGCTGGACTGGTTCCACATCCTGGTCCCGGACCAGGTGTCCCCATTCTCCTAAGAGAATGGATTTCGATGCTGCTCAGAAAAAATCAACACTCCCTCTTAGCGAGAGAGGTATTCTCTATCATGCCAAGCTTGTCACGAAAGTGCACAAACTTTGTTGTTGTCAGAGGTTTGGTCAGGATATCTGCGATCCGTTTTAATGTACAAATGTACTACAACTTCAGGTTACCTCTTTATACTAGGTCTTTGATGAAATGATACTTCATTTCAATGTGTTTCGATCTGTCATGAAACAACAGGTTAATGCAACTCTGATTATCGCAATGGATGATCGTTGAGTCAAGCTTTCCACCAAACAGATCAAACAGAAGTTTCCTGAGCCAAACTGCTTCTTTGCAGGCATCACGTTTTTTCAAGTACTTCTTGTTTTTGGGGTAGCAGGGTCCGTCAAAAGTATGCCGAGTGGGTACTCGTTGGATGCGGAATTTAATTCCGCATCCAACGAGCTCTCCCGATCGAAATTTGAGTAAAAACACAGGGAGATATGTCGAAAATACAAACAAAAAAGTAGTTTTTTCTTTTCTTCCTCCAAAATTAATAAATATTATTTTATTATTTTAACTATTATTTTATTAATTTTTTTTAGGAGGCCCATTTTGAGTTGAAATTTCATCTAATGGCTTTTCCAGTCTATTGCACTGCCAGCCCAGTCTGAATCAGCATATCTTGCTAACAATACTCCACTACTGGAAGTATACCTGAGCCCATAAGTAATAGTACCTCGCACATATTTAAGTACATGTTTGGCAGCTACCCAGTGTATGTGCTTCGGATCGGACATGAACTGACTCAGACCATTCATTGTGTAACAGATATCCAGTCTCGTGTGTACGAGATACATCAAGGATCGAATGAGTTGTCTGTTCAGAGTAGAGTCCACTCCTTGTGAACTGGTGGCAGAGTCTCGCAACTGTCAAGTTGGTAGTCATGGGTGTGCTCATGGACTTGCAGTCCTGCATCCCAAATCTCTGCAAGATGTCCACTGCATACTTCCCTCGTGTCAAGAAGATCTCGCCTGGCTTTTGCCAGAGCTCTAAGCCAAGAAAATAATGCATCAAACCAAGATCCTTCATTTCAAATTTAGAGGTAAGCTCCCTCTTACACTGATCTATCAGTTGTTCCTCACCTGTAAGGAACAATTCATCCACATATAGGACAAGGATCAAGATATGACTATGAACAACCTTAAAGTACAACTTGGAGTCAACTGTACTTTTGGAAAACCCCAAGCTGTGGAGGAATCCATCCATCCTCGCATACTAGACTCTCAAAGCTAGTTTGAACCCATACAAGGATTTCTTTAGTTTGCACACATGGGTCTTATTCCCATGAGTCACAAAGCCTTCAAGTTGTTCAATGTAGACTTCCTCATCAATCTTGCCATTGAGGAAGGTTGTTTTTACATCCATCTTATGTAACCTCCATCCAAATACTGCAGCAAGAGAAATGATGGTCCTAATAGTAGTATACCTGGGGACAGGAGCAAAAGTCTCATCATAGTCTATGCCTTCCTTTTGAGTGAAGTCACGAGCTACAAACCTGGCTTTGTACTTCCCCACACTGCCATCGGCAACATGCTTGATTTTGTAAAGCCATTTGGATGTTACCATTGACTTTCATGTCGGTCTGGGAACAACTTCCCATACATCATTCTTCATGATTAAACTGTACTCTTCAATCATGGCATCAACCCATACCTGTTGACTTGCTGCTTCATTGTACATGGAATGTTCAGCACCAATAAGCTTGCTCATAGGACTGGAGTACTTTTGTGGTCTTATGCTTTCTCTGAAAGTCTCGGGAGGAGCTTTATGCTTCTCAGCGTCTTGTACCATTTCTCGGTACCAAGCAGGTCTCCTTTTGGAAGGAGGAACTTCAAGCAGTTCTTCTGGTG
Organism: Pseudotsuga menziesii; assembly: GCA_001517045.1. NCBI lineage: Eukaryota > Viridiplantae > Streptophyta > Pinopsida > Pinales > Pinaceae > Pseudotsuga > Pseudotsuga menziesii. Next base: position 68,668 of record LPNX010078537.1, on the reverse strand, counting down.
GACTTTCAGTTTCCTCAGGTGCATCAAGAATTTGATCCTTAAATTTCTCTTCCTCCCTTTGAACGTCTGAACCTAGAATCTCAGGAGGAGGTCCTTCATCTTCCTTTGAAAGCTCTTGTGTTTGACGAAACTCAGCTTCCTCATGGAAGATCACATCTCTACTGACTTAAATGTATCTCTGTCCACGGACATAGATGCGGTAGGCCTTCGAGCTATCACTGTAACCGACAAATATACCTTTCTTTCCAAAAGGCTCTAGCTTAGCCCTCTTTTCTTTTGGCACATGAATGTAAACCAGAGTGCCAAAAATCTTCATGTGGTCAACTACAGGTTTCTTGTTGGTGAAGACTTCTTCTGGAGTCTTCTCCCCCAAGATAGCATGAGGGCTTCTATTTTGGATGTACACAGCAGTACATGCAACTTCATCCCACAAGGATAAAGGAGATCAGTAAGCATGGCTTTAGCAGCTTCACAGATGGTTATGTTCTTCCTTTCTGCAACCCCATTTTGTTGAAGGTTGTACAATACTGTCAACTCTTTCTTAATTTTTGCTTCTCGGCAAAAATCATCAAACTCATTAAATTCATACTCATCTTTGTTATCTGATCTCAGGATACGGATGTGTCTACTAGTCTGATTTTCAATCAGAGCCTTGAACTCTTTGAACCTATCAAAAGTTTCACTTTTGGCTTTGAGGAAGTAAATCCATGACTTCCAAGAATGATCATCTAGGAACAAGACATAATATAAACACCCACTCAAGGAGGGTGAAGACATGGGCCCACAAATGTCAGAGCGAATCAAATCCAATATACCTTTAGATCTATTCTTGCTTCTGGAAAAGGATTTCTTAGTGTTCTTACCTAGAGCACATCCTTTGCAAATTCCATCATGTTTGGGAGAGACCTCTGCCATACTTGTGACCATCTTCTGTAAGCCTGGAGGAGTTGTATAATGAAGGTGTCCAAACCTCTGATGCCACAACTCACATGGATCAACTGTATGATGTACCAAAGCATGAGTGGAATTTCCGAAAGCCTTATAAATACCTCCCTCTTGAACCCCAATCTGTATAGCTGAGCTTAGCTTTGTTTTCCCATAGTAGGACCTTCTTGTCAATGAAGAGGACTCTGTAGCCCTTGTCCTCTAAGCCTGTAACATAAAGAAGATTCTTCTTCAAACCAGGAACATATAAGACATCATCAATATGTAAAACCATAGTTGAATCAAGTTGAAGTGAAGTTGAGCCAACTCCTTCAATCTTGTAAGTGGAGTCATCTCCAAGTTCCACTTGTGTAGTGAACTTCTTCTTTCTATAGTTGGTGAGTGCTCCACAGTTACCTATCATATGTCTGGAGGCACCACTATCTATTAGCCAAGAGTTGGCATTGTCGATGATGGATCCAGAGAGAGCAGAGATCAGGTAGTACTCTCTTCTAGGTTCGTCTTCTTTGGTAGCCCCGGTGTTCTTCGTCATCTTAGGTTCTTCTTCTTCTTCTTCTTCTGCAAAATCTTGGAATCTTCTTTTGATTTTCCTCTTGGGCTGCCTGCAATCCCTAGCAAAGTGCTCAAACTTACGACAATTATAGCATTCCACTTTTGAAACATCAGAGTGCTTACCTTGAGGTTTCTTTCCCTTCTTTTGTTGAGGGGAGGCTTCTTGAACTTCTTTGCCTTTGTTATAAGTGCAAGCCTGCAAGGTTCCCTTCCTTAGTGCCAATTGTCTTGCCTGAAACTCTTCCTTCTTCTTCCAAGCAATCATGCCAAAGTCTATCGAAGCTTGGCTGATTCTCACACCCACTCACTGATGCCAAAAATGTTTTCCAAGAGTTTGGGAGACCATAGACTACAGTCTGCACGAAGTCATCATCATCCATAGTAATACCAATAGTTGTAAGTTGATCTCTTACCTATGCAATCTTTGTGAAGAAGGGTCCAACTCCTTCATCCTTGTTCATCTTCAGTGTTCGAAGCCTTTTCTTCAAAACTCTCTTTTGACTGGGAGCCTTCTTTTCATATAGGTCTGTCAAGGTGTCAAAGCATTCTTTAGCAGTCTTCAACGATGTGATGTTGGGCATCAACGTTTCTTTGACAAAATCATAGATGATCCTTCTAGCCTTAGCCTGCTTCTTCTTGTAAGCAGTTCTGCCAGCATTAGATGTTGGCTCTTCTATGGTGTTGAACACTATGTCATCAAGGTCATTTTCCTCTAGTATGGTTGTAAGCCTAGCTTTCCAGGAATTGTAGTTTGATGAGCCTTGAAGCTTCTCTTCCAGTCTGAAAATGTTGGTAGCCATCTCTGCCACTAGTTAACTGTAAAGTCTGCAAAATATCCCAAGGTCTAGGAAGACAACAGCAATCTGCGTCTTATTGGGTCTTCACATGCTAAGCTTTGATACCATGTTGAATTTTAGCATTACCATGAATTCTTTAAAATTTTGCAGACTGTAAGATAACAAAAGACAAGTGCAGTAAAACCATCAACAACATCACACACATTGAACACAGTAGTTTTTCATGGGGAAACCTTTAAAGGACAGAAACCCCAAAAGCCTTAGTAATTCATCTCTTAAATGAGATTACTTGAGTTTCTCAGAATTCTAAGATGAACGTTCTTTAGTAATTTTTCAAACCCTAATAGATTTTATCCATAGATCCAAAAATTCACAAAAATAATTTTTCAGTAAAAGTCCAAGTTAGGGCTTGAAGCCCTAATTTCTCTCAGCTACCCAAAATTTCAGATCTCTGCTCAGACCTGTACTACCTACCCAGACTGTACTTACACTGCCCATATCTATACGGCTACCCTACTGCTTGCCCGAAGGCTGGATCTGCCTGCCCGAGCCCGAGTATGCCTACCCGAGCCTGCTCTGCTACTCAGATGGCCTGTTGCTCCTGTCCGACAGCCCACTGCTGCTGCCTGGCAATCTGTTGTTGCTGCCCGGGCCTACTACTACAGTTCGGCAGCTTACTGCTGCTGCTACCCAAGCCTGGTAGCAGCCACAAGGAGGTATCCTGTGAGAGATCCAGGCTGCCCATGAAGGGTCTGTGCCTACCCGAGAGGAGTCTGAGGTAGCCCGAAATGGAGGAAGGCTGCTTGCTGAAGAAACTGAAGCTTCCTGTGGATGTGTGTAGCTGTCCGAGGGTGAGTAGGGTTGCCCGAAGGTGAACCTGTCCAAGCTGCTGAAGATGGTGTCCTAGCTTGTGGAGAGAGAGTGGAACAGACAGCTAGAAACCCTAGCTTAGGGTTGTACAAAATAAGTGTGGGTGCCCTAGCTAGAATCCTCCATGCTAGGGCATAACCACACAGATATCCTTGTCTTAAACAACTAGCGAAAATCTTCCTTGAGCAGCTGCAAGATGATGAGCAAGTGTGTGTGACAAAATATGGATTGATCTTCTTTTATATCCTTTGAGTCACCTGTAAATGGACCAAAACTCAAAAGAACGAAATAATATTATTTTATTCTTTTATTACTTTGCCTTTTACCTTTAGTGGCACTAAAGGTCCTTTTGCACGTTCACTTTGACTCCTTAGTGGGCTAAGGGTCCTTATGTATTTTTTACTTTTACTTTAGCCTTCTTCAAGTGCCCCTGTGGTCAAAACAAGTGGTCAAGGCGGTCCTTCATCCCACTCAAAGTACATCACCATAAACAACGAGAATTACTTATGCTTTTATCTCACACTCTATGTGACACCAAGATAGGGTACTAGGTGTCTTAACCAAGGGTAGCTAAGCCTTGGAGAAGATCACAAAGCCCGCATATCGAGGGTCAGACTCTCAGAGTGTCTCACATGCCCAGACCCGGTCTAGGGATTATAGTGATATCCTGGTAACAGACCAGGTGCCTCAGCCATAGGCTGCATAATTTGACCCAAGGTCAAATACTTGGTAACAGACCAAGCGCCTCCATTCTCCCGGAGAATGGCCCTCAACCCCGAGCTCAGTCCCTAGTCCCGGACTAGGTTAAATTTTTGGTAACTAACCAGGTGCCTCCATTCAAAGAATGGCCACTCAGCTCTAGGCTGAGTCCCCCAATGTTGGACTGGTTCCACATTCTGGTCCTTGACCAGATGTCTGCAATTAACAGAATGGTCACTCAGCTCTAAGCTGAGTCCCCCAGTGTTGGACTGGTTCCACATCCTGGTCCCTGACCATATGTCTCCATTCAACAGAATGGTCACTCAGCTCTAGACTGAGTCCCCCAGTGCTGGACTAGTTCCACATCTTGGTCCCGGACCAGATTTCCCCATTTTCCTAAGAGAATGCCTCTCAATGTTGTTCAGGAAAAATCAACAATCCTTTGTATGATGTAAGGTCGTTTGCCCCCAAAGGGCAATAGGGTGGTCACTCCATCGCACCTATGGACGGTGGCAAGCTAGTGCTTTCAAAGTTTTTGAAAGCACTAGCTCGCTTTGTTTGTATAGGGACATGCAAACCAACAAGTGTGGGAAAGATGTTGCGATGACGTTTTGGCTCATTCTACACTATCATATGGACCCTTTTTTAACCCTTTTGAGCCTATCTTACACCTACCCACTACCCTTTCATCACGTTTTCTTTATATTTCAATGTTAGGTACCAATGCAACCTTAAAGAGGTATTTTAGTGTTAATTTCATTCATTCCCCATCCTCTTTCATGAATTAGATGAATAATGAAGGTTTCCATTAATGACGGTATTTTGTATACTTCAGATCCAGTACTTTAACCCAATTCCTTTACTCTAGTTCAAATGCACTACCTATCCTCCAAGGTTAGCATGGTTGCAGACACCCAGTCAAAATTTCGGCACATAGATTTTGAAGCTAAGGATCCCGTTGTGGTTTTATGCTATATGTCACAAGGTTCGAGTTCGAACCCTAGTTTGGCGACCTTTAAGTTCGATTCAGGTTCGAATTTTTCGATGAAGTTCAAATGAGGTTGGCCATTAGGCTCGGCTATATACATTTTCTATATATATATAGTTAAAAATAAATATAATAATCAGTAGCGTTACAAATTATTTATTATAACTATGATAAATTGAACATCATTACTAATTACAATATTATTATTATTATTATTATTATTATTATTAAATTATTTTATTTCAACATTCATAATTTTTTTTCTTATTAATTTTTTTAAGTTTATTATTTTATTAAATATATTCCTCTTCTTATTAATATATTAATTTTGTAAACTTGTAAACAAGGAAGGGTAGCAAATCAAGATTACCAACAAAACTTAATTCACAGAATATTGGCAGCCTATAGTCTCGAGTCATCAACGCCATGAGTCATGACTAAGGAAACTCCAGAATGCTAGTTGGTCGAGGGTCGACTCATGGGTCGTTGAATTGTGAGCAGTACACTACCTGTGATCCACAAGGGTTCCAAATTCATGAGAGTAGAGACAAAGATCGTGGTCAACTTTCACTAGTTCATGAGCATGGAGATAGAGATCATGGTTGGAGGCTCAAAGGGCGAGAGTGGAACCACTAAAGCAAACAAAAAAAACACTAAAAACTATCGCGACCCTAAACTCCGAACAGTGAAGCCTTTAGGTTCGTCGAATCTAAACTAGTTTGAAAAAAAAATTGGGGTTCGACAAAGTTCAAGCCTGATGGTTGAAGTTTGCTAAACCCTGTGACATAGGTTTTATGTTGCTTAAATGGGTTCCATGGGCACTAGGGATCGCAAGTACCAGCAGTCAAAGAACAGGTCAACCACAACGCCAACCGCATGCCAAGTTGCCAACAACAAACTCTTGGAATCATGCAAATGATCAAGACCATTCCCATGCATTTTATGTCATGGGAATGGCGTGGATACAAAATTAGATCTCCTCTTGATCCAAAAAAACAAATTCATCATGTCATAACTATAGTTGTTATTGTTATAAAGTGGCAACAAGGAAGGTCTTCTAGCATTGCATGTGTCCTTGCATGCTAGGAAGACATTAAATAGGAAGCCAAATATATTTAATGTGATTTTCCTAAGTTTGGACTTAGGAAAATACATTAATAAATCTAATTTGATTTTGACTTAATGAATCACTTTAATAAAGTGAAAAGTGAAATAATTTAAGTGATGGCTAATCTAATATTGGCCATTGATCTCACCAGAGGATCACATCCATTGATCCATAGTGAGGGTTAGGGTTTTCATTTAGCCATTGAGATAAAAGGAGATTTGGTGGAGAGGAAGCATACACAAGAGAGATACAGACACAGAGAAGTCAGATGGAGGAATTTGCTGAGAAGACGGAGGAGCACTCACCAGACAGAGTCACCAACCTTCCAGGCTGAGCTAGAGGTCATACAGGATCACGCAGTGGGCACTCGTACCATTCAGCAGGGGCACTCGTACAACCGTACGAAATCCATACAAGTTGAGGTCAGCACCGTACGGATCCGTATAGCTGCGCAAAGGAGGTCGTACGCCTACGCTGAGGGTGTGCTAGGTTGCTGGATTTGTCCAGTGTTTCTGCAAAGGTTTCAATTCGCCGGGTTGGGTGTATTTATATGTTGGTCGTAAAAGTTTCATATCTTCATAATATAAATTCCATATCTGACTACTGCACCGGTTTTCCCATCTTGGGTTTCATCCGAGGGTTTCCATACCCAAAACACTCTGTCTATTTTTTATGTGACGTTGTGGACGTTTCTCAGTATTGACTTTCCGCTGCAATACTAGTAAAAGAAGTTCATGTGTGGTTTCCAGTAACAAATTAAACATATTGTTTAGGCCTAGTTTGAATTTGAAAGGAAAATTTACATGGTATCAGAGCTCATCTGAGCTAAATCTGAGAGACTAGCAGCAACATTGATAGATCAGGAGCAAATCTATTGAAGACACAAACCTAGAGTTCAGATCTAGGGTTTGACCAAGGTTTTAAAACTCGAAACTGAGAGTCGAACTGGTCAAGGGTCGACTCGAAGTGAAACCGAAACCAGTAATGAACCGAAGCAGTTTGATTTCAATGAACCAGGCAATTAAATAATACAAAAAAAATACAATTTTAATGACAAAAATTATATTTAACATTCCAAAATATGATTTCAAGGCATTAAATGATTAGAGACATAATATGCATACTATCCCACTAAAACATGCATACTATCCCATAATCACAAGAGTCACCTCTCTGATCATTTAACTTAACATTGTTATGAACAAACACGACACTAAGTTTATGAGAACTAGAATTCCAATGCGACTTCTTTTTGAAGCTATACTGTAGTCATAATAAGAGAAGTTCCATTCGAGAATCTTATCAAGAGAAATTTCCAATAAAAGTTGACCTAGGGTCGAATGATGCTTCTACAGTGCATCAATATTGTTTGGAACTTTGGCAATATTTTTGCTTTGTTTTCTCCTGCACTTCAAGGACAAAGCCTTCGTAAACAGGAAAACATGTAATATACCTACTTGATATTAATTATATTCACAATTATTATGTAGGGCTATGTCCTTTAGAATAGTCACATCTCTTATGTACAATAAATATGATATTCTTTCTCACTATATAGCATCATTCATTGTATCTTCACAACTAATATATAATTATTTATTCTTTTAGATTGTATGGCTTGGTGTCTCTTCTTAAGAATGCCTATGGCATGTAGTGACTGCCTACAAGGTATATCACAAACTTCAACTTTAACAGAATATTTACTAATGATTGCTCGCGTGGGGATAGTAAAGTGAAGTAATTTGACTAATAATTTTCCAATAAAATAATTTCATGTATGTTGCCACATAATGTATTCGAAATTTATTTCATTTGCAAATCCTAATTGATTATTGAAATAATTATGAAAATAAAAATTCAAAAACTCTACAAACCATTACGACAACTAAAAGTGATAGAGAGTAGAGGAGATTTTAAAGTCAAAAACTATTCCAAGATGTCGAATATGGCATATCCAACAGTTTATTATCCATTGTTTATCATTACACACACACAACACATCCCATAAAGGAGGGGGAGATCGAGCAAACATGCATACTATCCCACTAAAACATGCATACTATCCCATAAAGGAGGTTTCCGTATTTTCTCAATTGGTCGACCGGCTAAGACCGGTTCAGTAATGAACTGACCAATTTAGGGTTCGTGTCAACCAGTTCATTATCGAACCGGTCTCCGGTCCGGTTTTAGGCTCGGTCGGAACCGTTGACGGCGTTGGCCAGTCAGACCGGTCAGTTTCAGCTATGGCTCGGGCAGGTTTAAAAACACAGGGTTTGTCAAGTACACTTTAGTATAGTCGTGCAGTTGAGAGTCGAGGATAAACTGCAGGGGGCTCAAAACTTTCCTACATGGAAAGAAAGAATCACAAGGATCCTAGATGTCAGTGATGCAGAGGAGCATGTTGACTCCAGGAAGGTTGCACCCACTGATCCTGTAGATTTGGTAGCTTGGAAGAAGATAGATTCTAGAGCCATGTTGATCATCTTGGATGGAGTGAAGGACCACATAGTCCCTCACCTTTCCGGGAAGAAGACTGCATCAGCGATGTGGAAGGCCTTGGAAAGTTTGTACCAGAGAAAAAACGAAAACCAAAAGATGGTGTTACAAGAGAGGATGCACAGTACCAGGATGGCCAAGGGAGAAGGAGTGGTTCCTATCTCACAAGGCTCACACAGATCAGAGACGAGCTTGGAGTTGTTGGCTCTAAGACCGAGGATGGGGAGCTAGTTCGGATAGCCCTCAATGGCTTTTCTAAGCCATGGGACACCTTTGTCAAAGGTGTTGTGGCTAGGGAGAAGCTCCCTGATAGGCAAAAATTGTGGGATGACATTGTGCAGGAGGAGACTCGCATGGGTCAAGGATCTCGCTCATCCAGCAGTACCCCACAAATTGTGGATGAGGAGGCTCTAGCCCTGGCAGGGAAGAGCAAGGGTAAAGCAAAGAAGAAGAAGGGTGGTAAAAAGAACCTTGACATTTCCAAGGTCAAGTGTTTTATCTGCCACAAGCAGGGATACTTTGCCTCCTAGTGCCCAAACAAGAAGAAGAAGAAGAATACCCAGATGGCAGGTTCCCCAGAGGTGAAGGAATTCAGCAAGAACTTCGATGAATATTTTTGCTTGATTGCTTGCATGGCAAGCACCACAGGCAGCAGCGTTTGGTATGTGGACAGTGGAGTATCTTGTCATATGACAGGACAAAAGAAGTTCTTCAAGGACTTGCAAGAGGGTGGATTAAATCTCCACATAGAGTTGGGTGATGATGCGCAGTATCAAGCGTAGGGAGTTGGCATTGTTTCATTTCAAAGGGAGTCTGGCAAACCCCTCAATTTTGTTGATGTATTGTATGTTCCGAGGTTGACTAAGAACCTCATATCTGCTTCCACCTTGGAGGACAAGGGATTTCAAGTGAAATTCCGAGAGCATAGGGTGTACATCAGGCCCAAGGGGTCAAATAGGAGTTTGGATCAGGTGATTGGGATCCGGAGCGGGAAGGTGTACAGACTACAGTTTGAGTCTATAAAGGATTTAGTCAACAACAGCAGCAGACAGGGTGATTTGTGGCAGAGGATGGCACACTTACACCATAGAGCACTGAGGCATTTGAGACAGGAAATCATTGGAGTTCCTCAGGTACAGGAGGAGAAGCATAACCACTACAAGGGTTGTGCGTTGGGGAAGAACATTAGGAGACCTTTCCCACAGAGTGAGCACAAGTCTAAGGGGACCTTGGACTTAGTGCATTCAGATGTTTGCAGACCTATGAGTGTCCAATCTTTCAATGGTTACAGTTATTGTGTCACTTTAATTGATGACTATTCCAAGAAGACCTAGATCTATTTCCTGAAGACCAAGTCAGAGGTCTTTGATCGGTTTCGGGAATTCAAGACTCTCGTAGAGAACCAGACAGAGAGGAAGGTCTGAATATTGAGGACAGACAATGGGGGAGAGTACACCTCCAATGAGTTCTCGGAGTATTGCTCAACAGAGGGGATCAAGAAGGAGCACACAGTGCCTCATACCCCACAGCAAAATAGAGTGGCGGAGAGAAAGAAAAGGACAATGGTAGCAACATCCAAGGCCATGCTATTTGATCAGGGATTACCACTATTCCTTTGGGTCGAGGCATATAGGACTGCAGTATACATTCAGAACAGGTGTCCCCACACAGCTTTGGGGAGAAAGACACCCGAGGAGGTCTTCACAGGCACTATACCAGATGTGAGCCACTTGCGCATATTTGGGAGTGTTTGCTACTGTCACAGTCATGCTAACACTAGGAATAAGTTGAACCCTTATGGAGAGAAGGGGTTACTTGTTGGTTACAGCGAGACTTCGAAGGTGTGTAGAGTATATATTCTTGCTCGCAAGAGGATCATTGTGAGCAGGGAAGTCCAGTTTGATGAGGACAGATCCTTGCAGAGATTTATGGACTTACCAGCAGAGGAGCAGCCAACACAGGACTCGGGGGTCAAGTTGGAGGAGCCACAGGTACAGACACAGAGCACAGGTTCTGGTAGTCATAGGGAGTTAGGTGGGCAGGATCCTTTAGTCATTGACTTGGAGGATGAGTCGCAGGAGGAGATGAATATCCAGCAGTCGCAGTAAGTAGACACTAGGCCAAGGCCTAAGTGGCTTAGGTCCACAGTTCAGGATTCCAAGCAAGTGAATCCTCCACAGAGCTCCATGAGGCGGAGCAAACCACCAAAGAGAGTTATCTATATGGCACTGATGACGGAGTTGATTAACTCTGAACCTTCCAGTTTCAAGGAGGTTGCACAACATGACGTGTGGCAGGAGGCCATGGTTGAGTAGTATGACTCAATCATGAAGAATCAGGTGTGGGAGGTTGTGTCAAGGCCACAAGGTAAAAAGGTGGTGGGATCCAGATGGATCTACAAGGTAAATCATGTAGTAGATGGAAGCGTGGAGAAGTACAAGGCGCACTTCGTGGCAAAGGGGTTTTCATAGAAGGAGGATATTGACTATGAGGAGACCTTCGCCCTTATTTCCAGGTATTCTTCTATTCGAACGATTATCTCATTGGCAGTTGAGATGAGTTGGCGTGTCTATCAGATGGACATGAAGACTGCCTTCTTCAACAGAGTTATAGAGGACGAAGTATTCATTGAGCATCCAAAGGGGTTTGATGTGGAGAGTAGGGAGACGCATGTATGTAGGTTGCAGACAACTCTTTATGGGCTCAAATGGCACCTTGGGCATGCTACTCGAGGATAGACAGCTATCGACGGGAGATGGGATTCCAACGGAGTGAGGTGGACCACAACTTAAAACTTCTTGTCAGGTGAGGTGCCTCTCATACTAGTACTATATGTAGATAATCTCTTTCTTACAGGAGATGAGAAGTTGATTGACGACTGCAAGTCCAACCTTGCGGTTGAGTTTGAGATGAAAGACCTTGGGTTGATGCATTACTTCCTAGCTTGGAGATTTGGCAGAAAAACGGGTGCTTCTTCATTGGACAAGGGAAGTATGCAATAGAGATCTTGAAGAGATTCAGGATGGGGGATTGCAAGCCTATGTCCATACCTCTCGTTTCCAACTGGAGGAAGATTGATGCATCAAGGTCAAACGGATTTGATCCTACATTATACCGACAGCTTATCGAATTACTCATGTATCTGGTCAACACACGGCCAGACATTAACTTTGCGATCAACTCTTTGAGCCAGTTCATGGTGGACCCTCAGAGAGTGCATTGGACGGCTGCGAAGCACATAATTTGCTACATCAGAGGTACAATGGAGTATGGGTTGGTTTATGAGCGCAGGGGGAATGAACAGTTCGCAGGCTTCACAATGCTGACTGGGCAAGATGTGTAGAGGAATGGAAGAGCACTCCGGGTTGTTGCTTCAGCATTGGATCAGGGGTTGTCTCTTGGTCCAACAAGAAGCAGAAGTCAGTTGCATTGAGCTCGAAAGAGGCCAAGTACATGGCAGCCGGTTTGGCTACTTGTGAGGGAATGTGGCTGAGGAAGTTGCTTCAGGGTTGTTCAAGTGTGACCTAGAGGCTACAGTAGTTCACTGTGACAATCAGAGTGGCATCAAACTCTCTGAAAATCCAATGTTCCATGACCGGAGGAAACACATAGACATTCGGTACCACTTCCTGAAAGACTGTGTACAGAGAGGAACCATTGGTTGGAGTTTATTCAGACAGATGGGCAGGTGGCAGACATTTTCACCAAGGCACTTTACAGACACAGTTTTGTGAAGTTCATAGACAAGTTGGGGTTGCTACCGAATCCCTTTCTCGTTGAGAGGGAGTGTTAGAAAGTGGCAACAAATAAGGTCTTCTAGCATTGCATGTGTCCTTACATGCTAGGAAGACATTAAACGGGAACCCAAATATATTTAATGTGATTTTCCTAAGTTTGGACTTGGAAAAATTCAAAATACATTAATTAATCTAATTTGATTTTGACTTAATGGAATCACTTTTATAAAGTGGTGAAATAATTTAAGTGGTGGCTAATATAATCTTGGCCATTGATCTCACTGGAGGATCACATCCATTGATCCATAGTGAGGGTTAGGGTTTTCACTTAGCCATTGAGTTAAAAGGAGATTTGGTAGAGAGCACACGTACACAAGAGAGATACAGACAGAGAGAAGTCAGACAGAGGAAATGCTGAGAAGACGGAGGAGCACTCATTCGACAAAGTCACTAAGATTTTAGGTTGAGCTAAAGGTCGTACAAAATCACGTAGAGGGCAGTTGTACCATTCGGCAGGGGCAACCATACAATCGTATAGAATCCATACAGGCTGACATCAACACTGTACGGATACGTACAGTTGCGCAGAGGAGGTCGTACTGCAGACGCAGGGGTCATACAGCTACGTTGGGGGTATGCTGGGTTGTTGGATTTGTCCAGTGTTTCTGCAGAGGTTTCAATTCGCCAGGTTGGGTGTATTTATCTGCTGGTTGTAAAGGTTCCATATCTGACTACTGCACCGGTTTTCCCATCTTGGGTTTTATCCGGGGGTTTCCATACCCAAAACACTGTGTCTATATTTTATGTGATGTTGTGGATGTTTCTCAGTATTTACTTTCCGTTGCAATACTAGTAAAAGAAATTCATGTGTGGTTTCCAGTAACAAATTAAATATACTATTTAGCCCTAGTTTGAATTTTAAAGGAAAGATTGCAGTTATTTCTCATTAAGCAATTGGTTTGGACAGAGGTGATTTAGTTATTTGAACCTCTGTACAAATATATATGCACTTGGGAGGAAGATTAATTAGAATGTGTAGAATTGTTGTGTGATCGAGACTGTGTAGCTGTAGATTCAAACTCTACTCTTTTGTTAATAGAAAGATGGTTTGTTGTTGCTAAATTCTCTGTTGAGTGTAATCCTACGAGTGTTGAGCGTTCCATAGCACTCCATCTCACTCAGGAGAGCCCCTCAGGCAAATGCACATTGCTTTATCTTTGTAAGTAGTTTGAATTTTTAGTTTTCTTACGTTTTAGATCGTAAATGTGTGTTGTATTGATAGTATTACTGTGTATGGGATACTCTACTCTATGTGTTTTAACTCTGCTTTGTGCATGATATAAATCAAAGAGTTACATGTTATGACATCGTGAACTATGTGTGTGTGATATACTTTGTTCGACATCTATGTGCACTGTAGTTTGCAAATATAGAAAGTAGTGCGTTGACGGTATGAAATCTCTCCTTTTTAAGTACTTCTTAAACTTATCATCATTAAGATTTCAACTATTAGATTATTCTTTGATTTGTGAATGGTTAAAAGAGTGACAAAGTATATGATATATACTCAAAATTATTCATTACTTAAAGCACCCACAACCTATACAACCTCAGGAACATTTTCTAATTAAGAAGTGCAGGATGAAAGACTGAGTTTCGGTACCTTAATAGTTGTGGTAAGAAATGATGCAAGAACCGATAATAACCCTGTATATCTGAATTAGAATATCAAAGTTCGTCATCTCTGTGAATGCAATAAACTATACTTTGTTTTCATGATAGGAGTTAAATTCCTCTTCAGAGTCGTATAAAGAACAACCAACACTGAATCTGAGTATGTAGAATTGCCATTAAGGATTATTCACCATTGAAAGGAATAGTGGGCATTAGCTTAAGTCTAAGTTTACTAAGCATTCATAACAGTACCAGTATTTTCATTTGAGTCACAAATTAAGCAGGTGTGAATTTAAACTTTGTTAATGCATAGTCCTTATTTTCAAAGAGATCAAGAAAGCTAGGAATCAGTTGGTCACTTTGCACATATTGTGTCAACAGTTCACAAGCTTATGCCCCCAATTTGATAAATTAATGTAGAAGATTATTAAATGACAAATAAATCGACTGACACTAATATTTGAAGGACACAATACATTATGGTCCAAGATATGCAAGATATGGTGAGTTGATGCTACATGGATTCATTGATTCTGACTGGGTAGGAGATGCATATGACAGGGAGAGTACCTTGAGGTGTTGCTTCAGTTTTGGTTCTGTTGAAATTTGGGTTAGGTTAGGGTTTGAGGTAGAAAAATAGAATTTTGTACTTTAATGCATAAAAATAAATTACTAAACCAATATTAAAAGAAAATAAATTACTAAACCAGTGAGACTTGACCTGTTTGAGCTCTTGGACAGCCAAAACAGGTCACGTCTCACCCTACAACAGCATATAAGGTCACGATGCAGCATATGGATCAGCCCAGGAAGTAAACAAGGGTCACGGCCCTAGTCTAGCAGCTAGCATGAGGTCACATCCTGCTTCAAACAGCAACAAGGAGGTCATGGCCTAGTTTAAACAGCAGCAACAAGGTAGTGGCAGCCCTAGATGGTTGAGGAGGAGGTAACGGCAGCTCCAAACTAGCAACCACAGCGAGGACAAGAAGATGGTGACTTTAATAAGGCTTATATATGGTGGTGACCCAATTAGATCAGCAGCAAACCCGAGACGTCATGCCAAGAAGCAGCAACAAACCCCTAGAGCAAACAAAGAATCAGATCTCTAATTTTCTCTTGTTAAGACACTCTCTAAAATGAAGTTTAGACTTTTATTTATAATCTTGACATGTCTTCTAGAAGGGTCACCCAACTAACCCTAGCTTTTAGGATAGTTACCAAACAAAATATAAAATAAAGTTAAGTTGACTTAGGATAGGGTACCAATGGTCAAGTGGTCATACAAAATAAAAACAATAAGAATAAGTCATCATGGCAAAAGGGTCAAGGTACCACAAACAAGATGGGCGCTAGGACCAATAGGGAAACATAAGACCACAAGTCAACAAGAGGGGTCACATCAAGGAGGGAATACAACCCTTTCACCCACAAGACCAAGGTGTACCATCAAGGTAGGGAAACAAACCTTTTACCCACAAGACCAAGTACTTTAATTTCTCTCTCAAGGTATATTGTCCACATGTGTTCCATACAATAACTACATGTTTTATCATCATTGTAGAAGAAAGGTCCAAACTGGATGATGTGATGCTCTGGTCCTCCACACTGCTCCTAAAGGTCAAGTACTAGGGACATCATCAAGGGGTGGCCAATCCCTTGAGAAACAACCTAGCAGTAACCATATATGAGAAGAGGACATCACACATCATCATCCTGGTCAACTAACCAAGATCCACTTGGTTAATTGACCAAGTATGTACCTGTAGGAACTGCTTGGTCCTTGACCAAGAATCTACCTGGTTCCAAACTAGGAAGTCTCTGTCTCAACTTGCAAGATCTACTTGGTCCTCGTGACCAAGAAATTGTCTAGTCCTAAACTATAATACCCTAGAGACATATAGGGGCCCTAGACACATGCTAGGGACTTTTCCATGGCATCAACCTAGTTAGTCCTAGACCAAGAACCCCAAGAGATGGTTGGGGGGCCTAGGGTACCTTCTAGGGACTTACTCTACATAGTTAACTGACCAAGAACCCTAGTTAATTGACTAGGGTACCATCCTCCTTGAGCATGGGTCTCACAACTATAGTATCTTTAACACTCCCTCTTAGCAAGAGAGGCAATCTCAACAACACTAGACACATCGGTAATCTGTCTTCTTGACAAAACATACTGCACCATGTGCTTGACATAGTGATACCTCCTCTCGATGTGTTCTAACCTGTCATCAAATACAGGATTTTCTGAGAGCTTCAAATAGCTTTGGATATCAGTAAGAAGCATGAACTCATGGATCCACTTGGAAGTTGCAATTGACTTCCCTTGATAGCTGAGAATCACTTTCATCTTTCCAAACCTGTTGTTTGGTTGCCTCCTCACAAGTGGAGGATTCTTAATTAGTGACATGGCTCACACTGGAGCACTCATGAAGCCCTTCAACAAAATTCTCAACGAGATCAATTGAAGACTTCTTGGCCTTCTCCCCCTGCTTCTTTGAGCGAGATGCCTCATGGACTTCCATATCTGAGTCACTAGAAGACTCCCTGGAGTGGTGGAAGATCACATCTCTACTTTCCTTTTCTGTAATCCCACTTTGTTGGGGATTGAAAAGCACAATTGGCTCCCTCTTAATCTTTGAATTCTGAGAGGGATATAGAGATTTAATAACATACCCTGAAAACTTATAGTGGTCACCTTCACGGACTCCAATCCTAATGGTTGAGCTCATATTTCCACCCTTAGGCCATACCAAAGCCTTTTGCTTCTGAGAAGGCTACAGAGAACACCTTGTCTTCTAAAATTGTCATCGAAAGAACATTCTTTTTTAAACCAGGAACATACAAAATTTCCTCAACGCTAATCAACGTACCTGAATCAAGTTGAAAGGCAGTTGAACCAACTCCTTTAATTTCATAGGTACTTCCATCTCCCAGTTTCACTTTCCTACTGAACTTCTTGGTCTCGTAAACTGCAAGGGCCTTCTTGAATCCAGACATATGCTTGGTGGATCCACTTTCTATCCACCAAGAATCTGTTGAGTTGGAGATGGAACCTAATAGTGTTGAAACCAAGTAGAATTCTTTTCCTTGATCTCAGCCCTTGATTTCTTTTGTTGAGCATGTTCTTCTTCTGTAGCAGCTGAAGCATGATACTTCTTT
The DNA here is from genome assembly GCA_001517045.1 of Pseudotsuga menziesii. NCBI lineage: Eukaryota > Viridiplantae > Streptophyta > Pinopsida > Pinales > Pinaceae > Pseudotsuga > Pseudotsuga menziesii. Next base: position 51,643 of record LPNX010078537.1, on the reverse strand, counting down.
CTATGCCAATTCTTGTTAGGTGGTTTCTTACAATCTCTTGCATAATGACCAAGTTGTCTACAGTTATAACACCTAACCTTTGATTTATGAAAATGCTTACCTTGAGGTCCCTTACCATTGTCCTCGTGCTAAGGGAATCTTTTTCCTTTCTTTGTATTGGCAGCATGAGCATGATCCTTTTCAATTGGAGGCCCAAATCTACTCTAGATCCTACCTTCTTCTTCCAAACAATCATGTCATAATCTATCAAACCTTGGTTGGACCTCTCTTCCATTTACTGCTACCAAAAATGTCTCCCAGGTCGTAGGAAGACCATCAAATACTGTTTGCACCAAATCATCATCTTCTACTTTAACTCCAATTGCCATGAGTTGATCTCTTATCTGAGATATCTTGGAGAAGAAAGTGGCAACTGTCTCATCCTTCTCAATCTTTAGTGATCGAAGTTGCTTTTTCAAAGCCCTCCTCTGAGCAGGGGCTTTCTTCTCATAAATGTTTGCTAGAGCTTCAAAGCATTCTTTAGCAGTCCTTAGAGAAGCTATAACAGGAATCAATTGTCTTTAATTGAGTCAAAGATGACTCTCTTCGCCTTGGCTTGCTTCTTCTTGAATGTTGCTCTTCCTTGAGTTGTTGTGGGCTCTTCAACAACTCCAGTAAGCAAATCATCCATATCACTCTCTTCTAGGATATTCAAAACCCTAGCCTTCCATGCATTAAAGTTTCAGGCTCCTTCAAGCCTATCTTCTGACTTGACTAAAGTAGTAGCATCTTCAAACCCTTACTACCAACTTGATGAGTTTTGCCAAGTAAGTCTTGCAACCAAGTTGATTAGAAATTTAGAGTGCAAACCCTTACCTTAGGATCTATGTAGATTCTATTAGCCTGCAAAATAGAGTTAGCTACACCACCTCGCTCTGATACCTTGTTGAAATTTGGGTTAGGATAGGATTTTAGGTAGAAAAATAAAGATTTGTACTTAAATGCATAAAAATAAATTACTAAACCAGTATTAAAAAGACAATAGTACATTTGTAACAAGACAAGATAAACTTAAAGCATAATTTTCATCTCTTTCAACTTTAACACTCCCACAGGTCCCTGTGTTAAAGTTGAAATATACAGTAACACTAAATAATAGCAAGAGAATAAAATAGGCTAATGTACAAGTTAAACAAAAACTATCAAACAACTTCACTAAAAGAGAAAACAAACAGTATTGGTTCAGACCTTTCTTATACTTAGATATCTTTTTCAGATCAGACCTTGTCTTTTGGAGACAAGTCTCTAAGGAACAGTGTACATACCTAAGAGAGAGAAGATGGGAAACTGTAGAACAAGGCTAGACAAGTACAGACCTCTGAGCGTTAATCAAAACAGTCCATAAGTGAGGATGAACCTACAAACCCTTACTGAAATAATTTATAGGCTTCTGGATAATCAATATATAATCCAAATAGCAGCACCAAGCAGAAGAGCAGAGGCAACCTCAGTCCATACACTAGTGTACTAGATTGTGGCACACTTTCATACACAGTAGCAGCCTCACTAGCACCCTCTAAACAGGCTCAAGCCACTGCAACAAGGTTAGCATCTACAAGAGGTTACAACCCAGCTTGAAACCCAACAAAAGTGCCACGACCCAGCTTAAAACTCAGTCAAAAGGTCACAGCCCAGCTTAGGAGTCAACCAAAAGGTCACGATTACGTTTAGCAGCCCCAGATAAGGTCACACCCAGCTTTAGCAGCCCACACTAAGGTCACACCCAGGTTCGCCGCCCATAATAAGGTCACAGCCTGCATAAGCAGCCCAGAAAAAGAGTCACGACAAGCCTTAGCATCCCACACTAAGGTCACGCCCAGGTTTAGCAGCCCAAGATAAGGTCATGTTCAACTCTTGGATAGCCCAAACAGGTCACATATCACACTACAGCGGCATATAAGGTCACGGTACAACATATGGATCAGCCCAAGCAACAAACAAGGGTCACGACCCTATTCTAACAGCTAGCAGGAGGTCATGACCTGCTTCAAACAGCAGCAAGGAGGTCATGGCCTAATTCAACAACAGCAACAAGGTAGCGACAGCCCTAAATGGTTGAGGAAGAGGTGATGGCAGCTGCAAACTAGCAACAGCAACTAGTATGAGAAGATGGTGGCCTTAACAAGGTTTAGATATGGTGGCGGCCCAATTAGATCAACAACAAACCCTAGACGTCAAGCCAAGAAACAACAGAAAACCCCTAGAGCATACAAAGAATCAAATCTCCAATTTTCTCTTGTCAAGACACTCTAAAATGAAGTTTAGACTTTTATTTATAGTCTTGACATGTTTTCTAGAAGGGTCACCCAACTAACCCTAGCTTTTAGGATAGTTACCAAACAAAACATAAATTAAAGTTAAGTTGACTTAGAATAGGGTACCAATGGTCAAGTGGTCATACAAAATAAAAACAATAAGGTTAAGTCATCATGGCAAAAGGGTCAAGGTACCACAACCAAGATGGGCGCTAGAACCAATAGGGAAACATAAGACCACAAGTCAACAAGAGGGGTCACATCAAGGTGGGACAACAACCCTTTCACCCACAAGATCAAGGTGTACCATCAAGGTGAGGAAACAACCCTTTAACCCACAATACCAAGGACTTTAATCTTTCTCTCTCAAGGTATATTGTCCACACGTGTTCCATACAATAACTATACGTTTTATCATCACCATATAAGGAAGGTCCAAACTAGATGATGTAATCCTCTAGTCCTCCACTGCTACCGAATGAACTAGGAAGGCTAGTCACTGATAAGCAAATATAGGAGAAAGTGGCCACTGTCACCTAAGTCACTTCTCCCAACTGCTTTGGAGAGTTGGAACCTCCAAGGGGAGATCCCTTATTGCTATGCTACAAGACACTTAAGCAAACCAAACTATTATTCCACACAATTATATTAGGGACCAGTGCCTTTAAGGAGTCAATTAGAGAATGAAGAAAACATACTATGTAAAATATGAATGTTGTAGAGATTCAATGTAAGGTGCATCATATCAATGTGGCAAAGATAATTTGTTCAAGGTAATCAACCCAATATTTATCCAACCTAGTAAAGTGCATTCAATTATGATAGCAATAGACATTCAACAAATGTAACCATTCGTCATGACATAAGAAAAGAACAAGAGTGCAATATTGTACTAGCAGCAGTAGACTATTTTTATGACAATGTGTACAGCAGTGTTTATTAAACCCCAAAATATGTGTATGAGAGATGATCCAATGCACTATAATATTTGCCACACAACTTCAACCTCTAAACACTCTTCTCAACAATATATTCCAAGTCTGATGTTAGTAGTTTAGGTGGGCAGACAGTAGCAAGTGAAAATTCAAACCATTGTTTTACCTTTTTCCAAGAGTATTAAAGACTATGTCCGAATAACTTTAATGTTGTTTTTGTCTGATTTTGTGGCAATTATTAAGTGGTTGTCATAAGGGACAGTCTGCAATTTAGTGCAGAGTTTAGGAGCAGCAGCTCATAGGCTGCCCAAGGAGTGACACGACCCACGTCTAGGCTAGAAAAAGGAGGGTCGAGACCCTAGGAGAGGGGTTGGGGTATGGAGAGGCAGGAGGAGAGCAGGCCCAGGTCTTAGGGAGTGGGTCGAGGGTAGGTTTAGGGTAGAAAGGGGTAGTTATGACAGTGTGTAAAAAAATTGCAGACTGTGATTTTTGTGAACAGTGAGCAATGAAAGAGTGTCGGGGGTAGGAAAAGCCTATAGGGCTGAACTTTTAGGGTTTTTAGAGGTATTTAGGGCAGGTCGAGTTTATAGGGAACGAGGCCGAAATTTTAGGGAGGCACGAAATTTGAAAAAAATGAATTTTTTTTAGGATTTTAGACATAAAAATGCAGACCTAATTCTAACCCTAATTCTACCATGAAAATGCAAATTTACACATGCAAATGCATGAGATTTGAAGGGAAAATGTATGAGAATAAAGGCGAGGATTTTAAGTTTTTACCCTAACACTTGGGCATCAAGGAAGGTGAACAGCCTTCCTCTTGAGATGTCCTTTCAAAGTTTCGAAAACTAGGGCCTTCTCTAACAACCACAAGAATTGGTTAAAGGAAGCATAGTTATGGCAAAACGGAGAGACCTAAAGCCCAAGCTTCAAAGGACTCTTCCTAAAGGACGTCCCTCACAGTAATATAGTGACAAAAGGCTGAGAAATGACCTAGTTTAAACAAAATGCAGCTCTCATGGCTACCATTCATCTATAAATATGTTGATTTTTCCTATGCAACATCGAGAGCCATTCTCTTGGAGAATGGGGACATCTGGCTAGGGACCAGGATGTGGAAACAGTCTAGCACTGGGGGACTCAACCTTAAGTTAAGTAACCATTTTGTTGAATGGAGACATCTAGTCAGAGACCAAGATGTGGAACCAGTCTAGCATTAGGGGGACTCAACCTAGAGCTGAGTGACCATTCTGTTGAATGGAGACATCTGGTCAAGGACCAGGATGTGGAACCAGCCTAGCATTGGGGGACTCAGCCTAGAGCTGAGTGACCATTCCGTTGAATGGAGACATCGGGTCAAGGACTAGGATGTGGAACCAGTCCAGTACTAGGGGACTCAGCCTAGAGTTAAGTGGCCATTTTTTGAATGAAGGCACCTGGTCAGTTACCAAGAATTTAACCTAATCTGGGACTAGGGACTCAACCTGGGGCTGAGGGCCGTTCTCTAGGAGAATGGAGGCACCTAGTCTGTTACCAAGTATTTAACATTAGGTCAAATTATGCAGCCTATGGCTGAGGCACCTGGTCTGTTACCAGGATATCAATATAAGCCCTAGACCAGGTCTGGGCATGTGAGGCACTCCTTCCCTCGATCTATAGGCTTTGTGATCTTCTCCAGGGATTAGCTACCCCTGGTTAAGACACCTAGTACCTGATCTTGGTGGCACCAGGAGTTTGTGATAAAAGCATTAGTAATTCTCTATATTTATGATGATGTACTTTGAGTGGGTTTGAAGGACCCTATGACCACTTGTTTTGACCACAGGGCACCTAGTAAAGGCTAAGAAGTAAAAGGTAAAATACATAAGGACCTTTGGACCACAGGACACTTGAAGGAGGCTAAAGGTAAAAATACATAAGGACCTTTGGACCACAAGGCACTTGGAAAAGACTAAAAGGTAAAAGTCAAAAATACATAAGGACCCTTGGACCACCAAAGAGTCAAAATGAAAATACATAAAAGGTATTTAGTACCTTAAAGGTAAAAGTCAAAGGTAAAAGAATAAAATATAATTATTTTGTTCTTTTGAGTTTTTGGTCCACATCCCGGTGAATCAAAGGATATAAAAGAAGATCAATCCATTTCATTATTACACACACGTGCTCAACATCTTGTAGCTGCATCAAGGAATATTTTTCGTTGGTCATAGAAGAGAAGAAATCTTGTGGTCATGCCCTTGCATGGAGGCTTCTAGCTAGGGCATCCAATCTTGTTTCAGAGAAACCCTAAGCTAGGGTTTCATCCTTGGAGATCATCTGCAGCAACCCTATCTTCCACGGGCTAGAGCATCTTCACCACTCTTCAACACTCAACAACAGTGACTCTAAGCAAGCTAGGGCATCACTCTTCTGTGAACAACAAAAGGATTTAGGGTTCTTACCCTAGTGCAGAGATCTTCACAAGCAACATCCTCCTCTCCTCCTGGCGGCACAACAAACCACAGATCAGACTCACGGGCAGCTTTAAGACTGATAGAAGTCTCGGGCAAAGAAGTTTCCACTTCATCTCAGGAAGCTCCCATTCTCTCTCAGACAGTTTGTCCCCTCCACAAGCAGGCCAACCCTATACACCAGCAGCAGCAACAAACCTTCGACTTGTTGTTTACCTGCTTGGGCTTGCACAGAACCTACAGATAGGGCGCGAGCAGGCTGTTGACAATTCCGGGTAGCCTTGACAGACCTCGGGCAAAAGTCTGTTGGTTATGGGCAGCAGTAGTACCTACTCGGGCAGCTCATATCCTATCTGAATAGTCTCTAGGCAGTAGTAGAAGATCCCAGGAAAAAGGAAAAGAGATCCGGGTTGTTAGCAGAAGTTCCGGGCAACAAAGAAAAGAAGATTCGGGTTGTTAGCAGAAGTTTCAGGCAGCCACATGCTAGGGACTTTTCCATGGCATCAACCTGCCTGGTCCTAAACCAAGAACCCCAAGAGACTATTGGGGGCCCTAGGGTACCTTCTAGGGACTTACTCTGCTTAGTTAACTAACCAAGAACCCTAGTTAATTGACTAGGGTACCTTCCTCCCTAAGAATGGGTCTTGCAGCTGCATTATCTTTAACAAGTTCAAATGTGATTTCATGGTTCAATGGGAGCAAGCATATTGGCATCAAAATCTAACTTATCAACAATATCGGGGAAAAGATAAAAAAAATTATCAAGAAACTAAAAAATTACAATTTGTTTTCCATTTTTTAAACATTTCAAGCAACAACAACATCAAACAAACACATTGGTACTTAAATATGAGAATCAAATTGATATATATAAGATGTAAAAGATCATGTCAAGTGGTACATCACAAATCGATACTGAAATATGATATATGTCCTAACTCTTGAGTCATAAGTCATGAAAAGATGATACAAATTCACGTCAAAACAAAAATAAATGTATTTGATGAGATGAATCATCATGAGACATCTAGATACTACAAGGATAATGCACAAAGGAATCAATGATTCCCTCCCCCCCTTTTATAGGCAAAGGTCACCGCTCTTCCTCTAGAAGTAGTAGGTGGACATGTTGAGGTTGATCCTAAGGTGAAAGATACCTATGCAACTATTGAAATAAGGTGGAGGGTGTTGGGGATAAGTTCAAAGTTGAAGTCGGATGTATTTCGACTCTTCCCCTAGTTGCTTATCTTTGTGGAGGTGGTAGCATTGGTTGCCATGCAACCTCAATCTACTCCTCCAAATCTATCTTTGTTGGAAGCAGAATCTCCTCCTCTTATTCGTCCTCCTCCAACTCATCGATATCATTCTCCAACCACTCAAGGGTCTCCTCCATGATAGGCCTCTCGGCCTCCACCCTCCACGGACTCATGGTATCAATTGCATCCAACGAAGTGGAATTCATTTCAGGTGCTTTGTCTATTTTCTTCACCCACAACCAAAGATTGTAGTAAACATAGACCATGTCATTAAGGTGGTGGACATCGAACCTATATCAGGGCCATTTTGTAGTTAGTGCATAATGGCCCATGGGAATAAATTAAAATTACTGAAATTATAAAAAATTAAAATTAATTTGAACATTTGTAATATGTTGCACTTCTTGGAGTGTATTTTTCCAAAGACACTCGAGTTGTACTCACACCTTGAGGAGCTACAAGTTTGACTAATCCCCTTATGGAAAGTTTTTGTAACTATGGGACCCCTCTACCATTCTTTGTCCACCAAACATCTACAATGAATAAATGAAAAGGAAAGGCAAGGAATTATATTTTCATCAAGTAACAAATAAATAGAAAGGAAAGGCATTGAAATTTGAAAGTCCAAACAAATTGTACTTGAAGCTTACCTAGCACCCTAGTGATCTTGTCTTGGATAGCCATATCATAAGCAAATGTCCTCTATATATCTCCATTTATTTGGAAATCTCCAAGCATTGGGTGGGAGTCAACACCATCCTCTAAACACATTAAAAAAACATCCCTAACCTCGGCATCAAATCTAGAACCACATGTATAAAAGTACATGGGGTTGAGATAAAGCCCTACTACATGAATTGAACAATGAAGAAAATTGTTCCATCTCTCATCAATCACATCCCATATCTAGGTTCATCTGGCGAACCCGTCCTTCCACTTGTCCTCATAGTATTGATGGATAAGTTCCTTGGCCCTATCCATGGCCACATGCAAGTAGCACATTGCAAGCTCGTCACCATCAACCAAGCAAAGAACTTTTACCAAAGGTTTGCCAATGGCACCCAACTCCTATACTCCCGTCCAAAAACTTTGAATGTGTCTCACAAAGTGGCCTATGGCTTTCCCATCCACTTTATTGCTGAGACTGAAAAGAAATGAAGCTAGTAGTGAAACGCATGATTGTGGGACAGACCAACTTCTTGTTCCTTGTGAATTGTCTTGTGAGCGTAAGAACACACACACACACAATCAATGCAATGAAAGACATGAGTCCAATAAAAGGTATGACATCTCTCCATAAGCAACCTACCAATAGCAACATTGTCCGTACTGACTTGGAAAACATACTAGAACCTATATCCCGAACAAACCCATTTAACAACTCACATAGTAATTGTGCATCTTTGACATAGCAAATGCATCAATAGATTTTATATACATTGTCCCCCTCGAACAATTAACCAAGAAATTGTGAAAGGAGTTGCCCTTCCCATTTGTCCAACTGTCTGATATAATGGTCCATTTGATGATCTCCCATGAATCCCTAAGCTCGACCAATCACTAAATGCAATCGGTCTTCTCCCCTTGAAGGAGAGGCCCTCTCAAATCATTACAGGAAGGACCCTTGTACCCTAAGCTAACAACAGCAACAGCTTCAAACATGGAATGGTAGAATGGGTTGATATTGGCAATGTTAAAAGAAATGTCACTCCACATAAAACATTTGGCCAGCCTCTCGGCCTCATCCTTCTCCCTCGTTTTAATTGTTGACTTTAGAGAAGGTTGTCCCCTAGGCAGTTACCTCCACACAAAGAAAAGTGAGGATGGCGAGGACATTGTGGAAGTTGTAGCTGATGATTGGGTTCCCACACCCCTAAGTAGCTTTTGGTTTCCATGTTTCATGCAGCTTTACTTACAAGCTCAATCCTCAATTCTTCCTTCTGATCTCTCTTCCTACGCATATCAAACTTTGATTGATTTGCAATATGGACAATTTATGGGGTCAATGCAAGGAAAATATCCACTTCATGCCCTGGGATTTTAGCAAGGTGGTATTTCAAGCAACTAACTCTGCCAAAAATTATTACTCCACATAGCTAGTAGCTCAGCTTCAGTCAATTAAAATCCTCAAATGGTTCATCATACCCCCACATTAGGTCCAATTGCTTTGGCATTTTTTAGGGCACTAATTCAGTGATTAAACATATGTCACAAAACAAATGGGAAATTTAATCAACACAAAAAAGGATGCAATTTTCAAAAACAGCTAGATGAGTTTTAAATCTCCCATTTAAAATAGCAAGAACATGTATATTTAATGGGCATTGCAAACCCTATACTAGATCTTCAAAAACAAAGACAATACAAGCTTAAACTTTTTTTAAAACCTGGGAATATGGATCTCGGAGTAAGTGCCCACTCCACATTTGCTCCACTGATGGAAATGAAAATAGCAGATTTCCCCTTGTTTTCTTGATGGAAAATTGTCACAGCATCCGCAAAGCTCATACCCCTAACTCACTTTTGCAAAATTAGAGAAGAAAAACCCCAAAACAGGCTTTTAACACGAACTTGATATGGCAGGCCAATAATGTCCATCAACTCATGATAAATAGGGAATTTATGATGATAATTTCAATTTATCACGATAAATTAGAGATTTGAAACTTATCGAGATATTTACTGGCAATAATATTGCCAACCCTCAAAACTGGTGATATATTGCCGATAAGTGCAACACTGGCCCAGATCTCTAAGAAGGATGCATGCTTGTATGCCTTGGATCATCACCAGTTGAGGCACTGTTATGGATGTACCTAAATTCAATGTACCTACTCTTCTTCCTAGTCTATAAAGGAGAAGACAAGGGTATAGTTTAATTCATTCAATTCAGCAGCAAGCAGTGAATTAATTTGCCCTTTTTTCCCTGTAGCAAATTTCAGTTCAGAATTAATGAGAGAGAAGTAACAGGATTTGATAGTCCATCTACTGAGTTTTTGTTATATATTTTTTGCAGTATGGTTTTATAGATTCTAGCATTATTCGAGTTGCAGTTTTAAATGGCTTTCAGTTTTCAGCTATCTAGTTTTCTTTAGTAATTCTTTTAGTGCAGAGTCTGCATCCCATGGTCTAGAAAAACTAACAATTAGGCACTCTTTCGCATGCCAAAAAATCTGATCACAAAATACACCAACATGAACCACCAAGAAGAAACCCTAACCAGCTGGAAATGAGTAGGGAAAAGTCCACAACTTCACACGCACTCTAATACCATGTTGAGATTCATGAGTGATAGCAGGAGAATTCAATTCAACCAAAACAAACCAAATCCTGCAATAGATGAGCAGAAAACAGCACTAAGGCAGTGAGAGGCTTGAAGATAAATCAACCAATACAGTAAAACCCTACTAAGAGAAAATAACCATGAATAAGTGTTCTAAAGAGAGAGAAACCCGTGTACAAGAGAAAGAGAAATGCCCAAGAATAATTGAACACCAAAGATATAGGTACCCCTAAGCATAAAATACTTTATAAAAGAATGATACCCATAGGCCAAAAAATGATCAAAAAGATCACAAAATGATGATTTACAAAAGCTTCTTTATTGTGTATGTCGGCCCATAACCCCTCTCCAAAGAGGGGTTATGGGCCTCCATATAAGTTGACTAGGTCAACAAAAGACTTACGAGAATTCTCTAAATGTGTTATAGACCTAAAGTGAGGCAATATTTATGGGCTAGCTTCTTACGTAACAGTTCTATCAAGTCATTTGGCGTTCATACTTCATTGTAAGTTGACTAGGCCAACAAAAGACTTACGTGAATTCTCTAAATGTGTTATAGACATAAAGTGAGGCCATATTTATGGCCTAGCTTCTTACATAACAGTTCTATCAAGTCATTTGGCGTTCATACTTCATTGTAAGTTGACTAGGTTAACAAAAGACTTTTTTTTTTGTAAGGTTAGGAACTAATCTATTGAGTAAAAGCAATAATGGTACAAAAAGTGTTACAGATCATAGACACAATCCTGCTGAGAGGAACAAGCAGGTGTAGCAGTTCTATCTGCCTCGGAGTAATATGCAGTCCTAAAAAGTCTACCAAACCCTCCCTTAGTGAGGGAAAACAGGTCCAAAAAAGGAAAGATTGTGTCCTTTAACTTAAAAATATGTTTGTCAGACTACAATTCGTGACATGAAAATTCCAAAGAACCTGTGACATAACAAAAAGAGAAGCCAAAGACAAGAAACCTGTCTAAGGTTTGTAGTACAGCTCCTCGATTATGGGAGTCCTGAACCCTGTGGAGTCTGGCTCGCTTGGCGCATCCTTCTCGTCAGAGGCATCATTGTCACTGGAGGAGTCTCCTTCGCTGCTGTCGGCCTCACTTTTACTGGTTGGAGGACTTTTGACCGGGAGGGGTACAGTTTTCATCAGAGGAGCCCGAATGGGCGAACATTTGTTGGCTAAGAAAGATTTCATTCCACTTTGCAGAGGGTAGAAGGAAGGTTCGCAGTCCATGGGGGCCGCAGGGGGAATGGTTGAGATGGTGGGTGCAGAGGTGGATACAGGGAGGTCAATGGGAGCCGAGGGAACAACAAGTGTAGGAGGTGGAGGAGGGATGTCATCAGGGAGGGGCTGGATGGAGAAGCGAAGCAGGAGCCGAACCAGTAGGTTCTTAATGACCCAGTAGTTTCTGCAGCGCTCAGGAGTACAACCAGTAGCAGTGAGGGAACCTGTGAGCTCATCCTCCCAATCATTGAACATGGTGCGAACAGAGTCTAGAATTTCGATGTCGAAACTTTCACTGCTAGCCTGTGCATTGAGTAGAGCAAGACGTTCGGCATGGATACCTATTCCCACGCGTCTGCGACATGGAGTGCCTCTCTAGTGTTGAGACATTGCAAGGCGACAAAGGGGGGCCGAGAGCTGGGAGCCAGGAACAGAGTTGCAGATAGCCGAACCAGGAGGTTGCAGAGAGCCGAGAGCGATGAGCAAATGGCGAGGGTAATGAGGAAGCCGGGGCCTTAAGCTTTTGGCGCGACGGCTCTAGCATTATTCGAGTTGCAGTTTTAAATGGCTTTCAGTTTTCAGCTATCTAGTTTTCTTTAGTAGTTCTTTTAGTGCAGAGTCTGCATCCCATGGTCTAGAAAAACTAACAATTAGGCACTCTTTCGCATGTCAAAAAATCTGATCACAAAATACACCAACATGAACCACCAAGAAGAAACCCTAACCAGCTGGAAATGAGTAGGGAAAAGTTCACAACTTCACACGCACTCTAATACCATGTTGAGATTCATGAGTGATAGCAGGAGAATTCAATTCAACCAAAACAAACCAAATCCTGCAATAGATGAGCAGAAAACAGCACTTAGGCAGTGAGAGGCTTGAAGATAAATCAACCAATACAGTAAAACCCTACTAAGAGAAAATAACCATGAATAAGTGTTCGAAAGAGAGAGAAACCCGTGTACAAGAGAAAGAGAAATGCCCAAGAATAATTGAACACCAAAGATATAGGTACCCCTAAGCATAAAATACTTTATAAAAGAATGATACCCATAGGATAAAAAATGATCAAAAAGATCACAAAATGATGATTTACAAAAGCTTCTTTATTGTGTATGTAGGCCCATAACCCCTCTTTGGAGAGGGGTTATGGGCCTCCATATAAGTTGACTAGGTCAACAAAAGACTTACGTGAATTCTCTAAATGTGTTATAGACCTAAAGTGAGGCAATATTTATGGGCTAGCTTCTTACGTAACAGTTCTATCAAGTCATTTGGCGTTCATACTTCACTGTAAGTTGACTAGGTCAACAAAAGACTTACGTGAATTCTCTAAATGTGTTATAGACATAAAGTGAGGCCATATTTATGGCCTAGCTTCTTACATAACCGTTCTAAAAGTCATTTGGCGTTCATACTTCATTGTAAGTTGACTAGGTTAACAAAAGACTTTTTTTTTGTAAGTTTAGTAACTAATCTATTGAGTAAAAGTAATAATGGTACAAAAAGTGTTACAGATCATAGACACAATCCTGCTGAGAGGAACAAGCAGGTGTAGCAGTTCTGTCTGCCTTAGAGTAATAGGTAGTCCTAAAAAGTCTACCAAACCCTCCCTTAGTGAGGGAAAACAGGTCCAAAAAAGGGAAGATTGTGTCGTTTTACTTAAAAATATGTTTGTCAGACTACAATTCGTGACATGAAAATTCCAAAGAACCTGTGACATAACAAAAAGAGAAGCCAAAGACAAGAAACCTGTCTAAGGTTTGTAGTACAGCTCCTCGATTATGGGAGCCCCGAAGCCTGTGGAGACTGGCTCGCTTGGCGCATCCTTCTTGTTAGAGGCATCATCGTCACTAGAGGAGTCTTCTTCTTCGCTGCTGTCGGCCTCACTTTTACTGGCTGGAGGACTTTTGACCAGGAGGGGTGCAGTTTTCATTAGAGGAGCCCAAATGGGCGAACATTTGTTGGCTAAGAAAGATTTCATTCAGCTTTGCGGAGGGCGGGAGGAAGGTTCGCAGTCCATGGGGACTGCAGGGGGAATGGTTGAGATGGTGGGTGCGGAGGTGGATACAGGGAGGTCAATGGGAGCCGAGGGAACAGTAGGTGCAGGAGGTGGAGGAGGGACACCATCAAGGAGGGGCTGGATGGAGAAGCGAAGCAGGAGCCGAACCAGTAGGTTCTTAATGACCCAGTAGTTTCTGCGGCGCTTAGGAGTACGACCAGTAGCAGTGAGGGAACCTGTGAGCTCATCCTCCCAATCATTGAACATGGTGCGAACAGAGTCTAGAATTTTGATGTCGAAACTTTCACTGCTAGCATGTGCATTGAGCAGAGCAAGACATTCAACATGGATACCTCTTTCCACGCGTCTGCGACGTAGAGTGCCTCTCTAGCGTTGAGACATTGCAAGGCGACAAAGGGAAGCCGAGAGCTAGGAGCCAGGAACAGAGTTGCAGAGAGCCGAGAGCGATGAGCAAATGGCGAGGGTAATGAGGAAGCCGAGGCCTTAAGCTTTTGGCGCGACGGCTCTAGCATTATTCGAGTTGCAGTTTTAAATGGCTTTCAGTTTTCAGCTATCTAGTTTTCTTTAGTAATTCTTTTAGTGCAGAGTCTGCATCCCATGGTCTAGAAAAACTAACAATTAGGCACTCTTTCGCATGCCAAAAAATCTGATCACAAAATACACCAACATGAACCACCAAGAAGAAACCCTAACCAGCTGGAAATGAGTAGGGAAAAGTTCACAACTTCACACGCACTTTAATACCATGTTGAGATTCATGAGTGATAGCAAGAGAATTCAATTCAACCAAAACAAACCAAATCCTGCAATAGATGAGCAGAAAACAACACTAAGGCAGTGAGAGGCTTGAAAGATTTCATTCATCTTTGCGGAGTTCGAGAGGAAGGTTCGCAGTCCATGGGGACCGCAGGGGGAATGGTTGAGGTGGTGCGTGCAGAGGTGGATACAGGGAGGTTAATGGGAGCCGAGGGAACAGCAGGTGCTGGAGGTGGAGGGACGCCATCAAGGAGGGGCTGGATGGAGAAGCAAAGCAAGAGCCGAACCAGTAGGTTCTTAATGACCTAGTAGTTTCTACGACGCTTAGGAGTACGACCAGCAGCAGTGAGGGAACCTGTGAGCTCATCCTCCCAATCATTGAACATGGTGCGAACAGAGTCTAGAATTTCGATGTCGAAACTTTCACTGCTAGCCTGTGCATTGAGCAGAGCAAGACGTTCAGCATGGATACCTCTTCCCACGCGTCTGCAACATGGAGTGCCTCTCTAGCGTTGAGACATTGCAAGGCGACAAAGGGGGGCCGAGAGCTGGGAGCTAGGAACAGAGTTGCAAAGAGCTGAACCAGGAGGTTGCAGAGAGTCGGGAGCGATGAGCAAAATGGCGAGGGTAATGAGGAAGCTGAGGCCTTAAGTTTTTGGTGCGACGGCCCATCCAACGAGGAGGCTCATTAAGAGCGTCAGCGAGGAAGTGACAGCCTCGTATGTTCCAGCGACCGTGAGATCACCACGTCCAGGCATGAGATTAATGCTCGCAGCCATTGATACAAGTGATGAGAGGGTGACGTCAGGCAGATGACGGGGTGGCACCATTGTGTGCCCCGACATCTGCCTTCGTGGCCATAGTTTCAATATTAACACCCGCATCCGGAAACAACAAAAGACTTACGTGAATTATCTAAATGAGTTATAGACATAAAGTGAGGCAATATTTATGGGCTACCTTCTTATGTAACAGTTCTATCAAGTCTTTTGGCGTTCATACTTCATTCCAGTAACACCTTGAAAGATGCCTAAATAAATTACTGCTACATACTGCATTACAGCAATATTATATCTGGCATTACGTAATATGTTTCATGGCACTTACTGCACAAAGCCATATGCAGCTGCATGTCTGAATTTATGTGGTCTAGGTTGCTTCTTATAGTTCAAGCCGTGATTTTTGACATGCTTTTTCCTCATTTTTTAAACTAGTGTTTTTCTTCTACAATTTGAGATTGTAGTTTTGATAATCTTCTACTATTTTAAACTCACCTTTGGCACATTACAAAAGGCTGCTGACTAATTTCACTGAACTAGGGAAATTTTATATTAGAAAGAGCTATTGGTCTACATGCAAAAACTGTTTGGTGCTAGCCACTAGTTCAATTCTCCCAGAGACTCCAATGGGGAAATACCAATCTCAAAACTTAACAATCAAACATCATATTCAAAAGAAATTTAATGTAATCTGGTGGGGAATTGGGATTGCATTCATCTTGATCAATACAAGATCAGAATGGTTTACTTTATAGATGGTTTTCTTGCATGATGTAGTGACAGTTTAGGCTAGAGTTCTGAATGGCAAAAAATTAGAGTAAACAGATAAACCTTCTATTGTTCATCTATTCTATACTTCCATGTAATTCTTGAATTCCAACTGAGAGCCTAGTTCTCAATGATACCTCAGAAAGGGGCTATGAAGCAGGCTCTAAAACAACAGTACTGCAATATTATTTTATTCAAACAGAGAAAGGATGTGAAAGAATCTTCTTTAATATCACCGCACAAAGCATCTGAATAGATAGGTTATCAAACCCATCTAAAGAGGAAGAAGCCAAGTTGAGAGACAAACCTCATCTGCACTGCTTCTTTTTCTGAACTCCCGCGTGTAATCTGTACTCTCAAATTTGCTGCTGCGTATCCTCGTCATATTCTGAAGATTGTCATTATTTTTCTTAAGAAAAATGGGTCTTCCAGAAAATGAACTGTTGGTATCATATGCTCTGCATATGGACGAGCATGGCCTTGTGATCCCTGAGCCGGGCGTCCTGTTGAAAAAGACGTTAATTTTAACAGATTTTTTAGAAGCAAATAAGCAATCCGTCGCCATAGCTGTCAAATGGCGTTTTATCTAAGGCGTCCCGCACGACTAGGACAATTTAGGACGAGCAAAGGATGCCCGGTAGATCAAAAGTAACGGTGAAGTCCTGAGTGAATGGTCAGTTGTCTGTCATTTTATACGCTTATTAAAATAAAAAATTTAAAATAAAATTTTACATTTTTCTGTAACATAAAATTTTATGGTTTTAGAATTTCATATTTTTCTGTAATATAAAATTTTATGGTTTTAATTCGAAAATTAGTTCAAACCTGCATAAAATGAATGAAAATGTAATATAAAATTTTATTGTTTTAATTCGAAAATTAGTTCAATCCTGCACAAAATGAATGAAAAATGAGATATTCAAAGTTGAGGATGGGGGAGGTAATGCATTTGATTTTATTAATCTTCTTAAAGGTTAAGCTTTTCAATTAAAGTTGATGGTTTATTTTATTTTTTTAAGTTTGGTTTTACCAGGTTGGACTTGAAGTAAAAGATACGCTTAAAATTGTTTTTGTTGTTCTTTATAGACCATATTAATGGAAAGTTCTTTCATTTGACATAAACAATGCACCATCAATAGAAAAATATGGAAGACGCTTTCAAAGAAAAAAAATGGGCATTAATGTATATAAATAATATTCTTATTTGTTGAAGAAATTTGCAGGAACATTTAAAACATGTTCAAGAATTTTTTTTTTTAGTTTTCAAACATGGTTTTGTTTTGTCAAAGTTCAAAATAAAAATTGGCAAAAAATATATGGTATTTTTTGGATACAAAATAAGTAAAGGGCTGGTCATTTTTCAAGAACATGTCTTTAAAGGTATTTGCTCACTTCCCTGATTAGATTTTAGAAAAAAGTTCAATTGGAAAGATTTTTGGGAAATGTTTAAAATATTAATATGTGTATTAAGTATTTATGTTTCCAAAGTTTTATAAAAGATGTAGGAATTGTGCCTCCAAAGTTGGGGAGGTCACTAGTTCCACTTTAATAATCTCCTTAGGATTAGGGCCTAACCCTAATCAAAGTCTTGAGCTTACTCCGTTTGCCAACCATACCAAAAAAAAATGGAAAATTATAATTTTGTATATGTTTCTGTAAATGTTTGATAAGATGGATAATGTTAATATATGTATATTGAAGAATTGTTTTTCAAAGTTTTATAAAAGATGTAGAAATGATGCCCTCGAGATTGGCAATAGGGTGCATTGTTAAGGCACTACTCGTGACTTTGCAGGTGCAAACCTTAACCGAATCTTGTGTGTCGCGGGCGAGGCAACATTGGTACACCTAAGGGTATAGTGGTAGCAAAGCGGAATTGACTTTGTGTCGCGTGAGCATGAGCCCGCCCCAAGTTGTGTCAATTCCCCTAGATAAAAAAAATGTAAAAATGAGAAAATGTATCTAGTGGACATGTATAGACCCAAAAATACTTACTATTAGCTAAGAGTTCATCTTTCGCGGATGTAAGGAAACAGGTTAACAACTTCAAAAAAGTGTTGTCGCCTTTCACACACCTGGGTCACGTGGCAGAAATCTTCAAGCCACTCGATGTGTCCTTGGGGGCAAGTCTCGAGTCAAGGTTGTCCCCTTGTTTTTGACTCCTCCGTTTAGGCTCAACTCCTAACGAAACCAAAAGGGGTAGACCCTATTAAGTTACTAAGGCTAATTACTTAGTGTGATGGTGTTAAACTGAATGAGTTACTTAAGAGTTTTGAAATTAACCAATGGAAACAAAAGATAACAAGATGCAAGATTTTAAGCAGATAAGCACAGTAATGACACTCAATATATATAGAAATGAAAGAAACAAATCACCAATGCCTTAAATGGGGTCAACAGAGAAAATAATGTGTTTGCATGCGCTTGAATGAATGTTTTGCAAATGTCTCTTGGTAGATTTTAGATTAGTGTGGAATGTGAATGAATTAAATTAGGCGAAAATGGGACTCCAGATATACCCGAGGGGTACTTGGAGTATGTCCAAAAGTGAACTTTCATGGCTACCCGCAAGGTGTTTGTGGGATGGAACGGAGTCTCGGAGACTATTGTTCATAACGCACCCATTAGGGTGTGACAGAGATCAGCGCCTCGAGGTCACTTTCCAGTTGTTCCCACTCCTTTGGGTTTTTTTGTCACCGCTTATAGTTCGTTCGAGGCATTGGATTTTCGCCTGATGGTTTGTCAATTTGGGAGGTGAGGACTAATTAATCTAGTCACTCAAGTGCTTTTGATGCGGTTTGACTGATTGGACGAACCGCATCCAAGTGCAGAGCATACACACTGGAGTCTTGTCAATTTTAGTTAATTTTAAGATAGATGTTTTTGTTAAAAAAAAAACCCTCCAGGACCTCTTTCGATCCAAGTGGATCTCAATCGGGAAATCAATGAGGGGTTAATTTTATTATAGTTGACGACACTGTTGATGAAAAAATAATCAAATATACACAATGTTGGTTTTCTAATTAGTCCTACCACGCATCTCTTTCCCCTTGCGGGTCAATCGAGAAGTCGTGGGATAAGTATTAAAATTACTTTGAAACCACTAGATATGGAATATGGAAATGATTATAAATCAAAGTATACTACCCTGCAGATTAGAACTACACTAGATTGAAAAAAGATGAACAAAAAGTAAAAAATGACACAAACGCAAATCCCCGCAGGGGGGATGGTAAAAGAGCCTATTCGAAAAGACTCTTTCTTTTTATTAGCAGCGATTTACAATATCAGCAAATTGAAATTGATGCACTTTGGTCCTTGTTATCTAGGATTCAAAGGCTTACAACAAACTTGTAACAAGCTAAATTCAAAACATAGCGGTGGGGGAAACTTCCGGGAAGCTTTGGTTCATCCAAGAGTCGGAAAATGGGCAGAGTCTCCTTCTCTTTTTGTTAGACCTGCTAAAAAACAACGAGCAATTAAAATCAAATGTGCCCAAACACACTTTAAAAGTGTTTTGGGTCACCACGCTAGTTACCGAAAAAAACTAAGTAAAAAATTGTTAAAAGGGGCTAATCTAGTTTTGCAAAAGGAACCACGGAAAGCAAACTTTCCTTGGGATCTTGGCTTGCTGTTTGGGCAGCCAATGAGATATGCACTTTTCTTGCAGAATTTAAATCTTTAAAGAACGAAAAAAGAAACTACCTTATGAACAAGTTTTAGATCTATGATTTAGCTACTTGCAAAAAAAACAATTCCTACACCTAGATCTATCTTTATGAAATGATATTCTTTATGAAATTACAGATCTAAGCAGGAAGACTCTTATGAAATGGATCTAACAATATATATTCAATTCTTAGAATTAGATCTAATCATAAGAGGGAGAGACAGGTAACCAGAAGATTGATTTTTTTTAAAGAAATGAGAAGAAGAGGAGAGAAGGTCGGCTCGTTGCTTGAATGGAGCAAGCTGAAAGGAGGCCCTTTTGTGGAGCGTTGAGGGACAGAGTCTTGAGCTTATTGGATAAGGAATGGCGTCAATCTTGATCCACACCTTCATTTGATCGGGAACCTGCAACTAGATAACACAAGCCTGCACAACACTTCGTGAGATCTGGATATAGATGTATAAAGCAACAAAAATAAAATATCATGCAAAAATAATCTTATTTAAGCATATAACTAAAATTCTTGAGCATACATCATATGGATAAACAAGAGCAAGCAATCTAACTTGCCTAGTTTACACCCTTACTTGATTCAACCGAATCCTTGAAGCCAGAAAACGGAAGCAGCACAGAAATTGGAAAGAAATTGCAGTTACCACATTAGCAGCATAACACTGAGAATCCACACAAACACATGCACTACACGATATAGCCTCCAAAGCTTCTTTATTCACAAAATATAGTAGTATTACAAGTAGAAGTGGAAGTATGCCCCCTTACAAACAATTGGCATGTTATTTCAGTTTGTGTGATTTTCTTTGAATAATGACAACGAGTCAACTCACAATTGTGGATAAAAACGAGTGATGATTGTTTTCAGTGCCAGTTTGATTATTGAGTTATGATAGGTTTTTTCATTTTCTTAAAGACACCAAATTGATGTATGAGACCCCTATACATAGTGATTTAACAACTAAAGGCTATAAAAGATGTACGTGCTCTATCCTCCTTTGGATTTGAATTTATAACCTCCCATTAAGAGGCACATCTTCTTAACGGATAGGATAGACCCCCTCATGCTATATGAAAAAAATATTCATATTTTTTAAAGGTTTTATATTTTTTTTGTTTTAAAAAATTGAAACTAGAATAATATTGGGCAAAAATCATGGGGTTTCATTGTGATTTTTTTTGGTAGCATGTGGACTTTTATGGGACGAAGTGTCA